>CM065744.1:7199318-7201818 GCA_033310375.1 Conus canariensis | reverse complement strand
TCAGGGGTTGGCTGTGTGTTCACCACACTTTACAGATGATGGTCTGTGTGCTCACCACACTTTACAGATGATGGTCTGTGTGTTCACCACACTTTACAGATGATGGTTGACTGCGTGTTCACCACACTTTACAGATGATGGTCTGTGTGTTCACCACACTTTACAGATGATGCTTGTTCAGGGGTTGGCTGCGTGTTCACCACACTTTACAGATGATGGCTGCAAACTGTCAAGTATGTAGCACACACTCGGTGGTTCACGCAGAGGGTGGGGGTGGAGGGGGGTGGTGGGTAGGGGAGGGGGGGGGGTATTTGCAAGGTGCAGGCAGTTGACTAATCTCGCTGGACGGACGAACGAACAGAAGTTGGTTGGAGTACGTGGTTGCTTCAGAGGGCAGCTGGGCTGAATGAACAGTAATTCTCCTGTGCGGAAGTGGTTAGATGCCGGTGCAGGCGAACGGGACTCCAACGAAGAGGATTGGGGGTGGGGGAGGAGGAGGAGGATAGCGAGGCGAGATACCTGTCCTCTCCTTTCTTCATCTTTGGAATTTATACACAGATTGAATGCCAGCCAAAGGACGTTGCCGAGATGCATGAACACACCAGAGAGAGAGAGAGAGAGAGAGGAGGGTAGATATCAGATCACACACACACACACACACACACACACACACACACACACACACACACACACACACACGCACACACAGTAGGTTCACACACACACACACACACACACACACAACACACACACCACACACACAAACGCGCGCACGCACGCACGCACACACACACACACACACACACACAACGCACGCACGCACACACACACACACACACGCGCGCGCGCACACACACACATACACACACAGGCGCACGTGCGCGCACAGAGGCGCGCGAACACGCATACACAAGCACGCACGCTTGCACACACACACACACACACACACACACACACACAACACACACACACACACACACACAATGCACACGACGCCGCACGCACACACGCACGCACACACATATATGCACACGACTTGCTGGAAAAAAAAAGAAAATATGTCATACCTAATTCTTTTTAATTTCTTTTATTTGAACTGAAGGTTAAGCCATGAGGACTGAGAAGAAGCTGATTGAGAGACGAAGTTTGCTTTCACTTCGTTTTCCATCCCTGTCACTGGAGGGGAAAAAGTGGCAGCATTAGTATATGTGTTGGGCTACGTGATTCGCTGAGTTGTAAACTTCATTGTGATTGGTAAATAACCAGTGGGGCCATTCATGTGCTTGGTTCCTAAGTGGACTCCGTTGTTCAAGTCGGAAGTTGGGGCATCAGCTAAGTGTTTAGTGCCTGAAGGAGTAATAAGGGGAGAAAATTACATCAACAGTCCGCTAGCTGAATGGCTAGCTCGGGAGAATTAGACATAATTGAACAACAGAATTATTGGATAGAGTCAGGTGTGTGTGTGTGTGTGTGTGTGTGTGTGTGTGTGTTTTCCGATGACGATTAGGAGGTACATGCCGCGACAAGTTTTTAACCAATCACGAGAAAGTTAGCGGTATGCTGCGAATCATTCAGCCCTACACATAACGGTGATGGATAGGTATGACACAGACAGCGGCACAAAAGAAAGAGAATAGTGTAACCAAGACTGTCGTTCAACTTACTTTCCGTGTGTTTAATCAACTTCATCTTCGATGCAAATGATCTAGGTTGGCCCGACATGTTGTCTTTTGCAGCTGGTTGTTAGAAAGGAGCTGTTTGTTTCTTTCTGTACAGTTCATCATGAATAGTAGTACACTATGATTTGTAGAGTTTTTTTCATACTGTGTTTTATTTTTACAAGTGGTCTGTAGTATGTGTGTTGTAGACAAATGTTTTTGTAATCTGAACGTCTGTCCCCTTCTCTCCTCCCCCTTCCTAACCCTTCGTCCTTTCTCTACGGCATTGTATTCAAGCAGCTCACTCGGGTCTTCTCATGTATTGCCGCACCTTGGTCAGACGCGTCGAAGGCCCGGCACAGCCGTCCATAGCGAGCAGTCAATATCAGGCCGTCGTGAGGCAACCCACCAGAGGAGACGTCGCGCTGTTGATGCCGGGTCACTTCGGCGTTGCTTTGTGGGTGCCGGTTCTGGTCCTAACTTCTCAGGACACCGTCAATTAAGTCCGCACTGGCAGAAGGGGTTGCTTAACTGAAGAGCCAGCGTGAAGACGGAGTTGGTGTGTGTGTGTGTGTGTGTGTGTGTGTGTGTGTGTGTGTGTGTGTGTGTGTGAAAGAGAGAGAGAGAGTGTGTGTGTAGAGAGAGAGAGAGAGAGAGAGGTGTGTGTGTGTGTGTGTGTGAAAGAGAGAGAGAGAGTGAGAGAGAGAGAGAGAGAGAGAGAGTGTGTGTGTGTGTGTGTGTGTGTGAGAGAGAGAGAGAGAGAGAGAGAGAGAGAGAGAGAGAGAGAGAGAGTGTGTGTGTGTGCGTGTGTGTGTGTGTGTGTGTAAAGCTAGCGTTTTACA
>CM065744.1:7169318-7194318 GCA_033310375.1 Conus canariensis | reverse complement strand
GGTGGTGTACGTGTAGCATTAGATAGGTCTATGGTGTAAGTAGCATTAGATGGGTCTATGGTGTACGTGTAGTATTAGATAGGTCTATGGTGTAAGTAGTATTAGATAGGTCTATGGTGTAAGTAGCATTAGATAGATCTATGGTGTACATGTAGTATTAGATAGGTCTATGGTGTAAGTAGTATTAGATAGGTCTATGGTGTAAGTAGCATTAGATAGGTCTATGGTGTACGTGTACTATTAGATAGGTCTATGGTGTAAGTAGTATTAGATAGGTCTATGGTGTAAGTAGCATTAGATAGATCTATGGTGTACGTGTAGTATTAGATAGGTCTATGGTGTAAGTAGTATTAGACAGGTCTGTGGTGTAAGTAGGATTAGATAGGTCTATGGTGTACGTGTAGTATACTCAGAGGCATAAAAAACGCGAAAATAAACTGTATAGAAATTTTGATGTAATTTGGCCAACGATTCCTTTGAACTGGTAATAGAAAGCGAGAAAAAGCAATCAAACACCGCAAAAGTGTCCTTTCAAAGTTCATTCTGGTAGAAAATAAGGTCACATGAACTTGACCTTGACCCTGTGTTAACAGCAGAATGTCAGTATCTGGTGTGACCACCTCGAGCATTGATCACAGCTGTGCACCTGCGGTACATCGAGCGCACTAGAGTGTTGGTCTGCCTCTGGGGGACTTGCCACCACACCTGGCCCACAGCGACAGCAAGCTGAGCTGCTGTCTGGGGTCTGGGGTTGAGCTGGTTCAACTGCCTCTGAAGGGCATCCCAGAAATGCTCTATTGGGATAAGGTCGGGAGAACGGGCTGGGTGAGGCAGCAGATTGATGTTGTTCTGCCTCAGGAAGTTCTGCGTAGCACGGGCAGTGTGCGGCCTTGCGTTGTCCTGCTGAAACAGGTTCTGTGGATGCCGCTGGAAATGCGGCAGGATGTGGGGCCTCAGGACTTGGTCGATGTAATGAACAGCACTGACCCCGTTACCACGTCCTGGACCCACATTCTGGAAGATGACTGGCCCAATACGGCGATTCATGCCGATAGCCCCCCAGATCATGATGCTTTCACCACCCCATGGGTCCCTTTCGGTGATGTTGGCATCCGTGAAGTGTTCCCCCGCTCTTCTCCAGATCCGGATGCAGCCATCGCCTGGGTCGACGCAGAACCGGCTTTCATCACTGAAGAGGACTCGGCCCCAGTCCCGATGGCGCCAATGCACGTGGATCTGTGCCCACTGCATACGGTTCTGGCGATGCTGGAGTGTCAGGATAGGTCGCCGGGCTGGACGCCTGCATTGGAGACCAACTGTGTTCAGTCGGCGACGCACGGTCCTGCTGCTGATTGGCCTGCCATGGTTGCTGACGGTGTTCCTGGCTGTGTTGGCAGCGGTTTGGTAAGGCTCCCGTCGATGCTGACGCAGAAGATGGCGGTCTTGGGCTGCTGTGGTGACCCTCGGTCTGCCGCTCCTCGGTCTGTCATCAGTGGTGTTTCTTGCTTGAAAGCGGTCCAGAAGGCGATAGACGGTGGAAATGTGGACTCCGAATGCGATAGCGACCTGCCTCATTGGAACCCCGGCCTGCAGTTGCCCCATTGCTATGCAACGATCTTGACGAGAAAGTCTCGGCATTATGTTGGCGCCGCTGGAAGGGATAATTTGAACTTTTTGGGGTTTGGAAATTTATAGCCCCACAATCGGGGCCACATTGAGTTGCAATTCACATTGATGCACATGGCGTAGGTAGTCCACATGGCAAATGCACTCCTTGTGCCAAAAACGCTGACCCGGCAACATTCACCCACTGTTACGAGGTTACAACCGGCCAAGACACCACGTACTGCTAATGTTGCACGTGACAGCGACATTGCTTACGTCCTGTTCACAATGTGAACAATCGTGCACTGTCTCTATTTTTTCGCGTTTTTTATGCCTCTGAGTATATTAGATAGGTCTATGGTGTAAGTAGTATTAGATAGGTCTGTGGTGTAAGTAGTATTAGATAGGTCTATGGTGTAAGTAGTATTAGATAGGTCTGTGGTGTAAGTAGCATTAGATAGGTCTATGGTGTACGTGTAACATTAGATAGGTCTATGGTGTACGTGTAGTATTAGATGGGTCTATGGTGTACGTGTAGTATTAGATGGGTCTATGGTCGTGTACGTGTAGCATTAGATAGATTTATGATGGTGTAAGTGTAGCATTAAATAGGTCTATAATGGTGTGAGTGTAGTATTAGAAAGGTCTATGGTGATGTAAGTGTAGTATTAGATAGGTGTATGGTGATGTAAGTGTAGTATTGTATAGGTCTGTAGTGGTGTGAGTGTAGTATTAGAAAGGTCTATGGTGATGTAAGTGTAGTATTAGAAAGGTCTATGCTGATGTAAGTGTAGTATTAGAAAGGTCTATGGTGATGCAAGTGTAGTATTAGAAAGGTCTATGCTGATGTAAGTGTAGTATTAGAAAGGTCTATGGTGATGCAAGTGTAGTATTAGGTGTATGGTGATGTAAGTGTAGTATTAGATAGGTCTATGGTGATGTAAGTGTAGCATTAGATAGATCTGTAGTGGTGTAAGTGTAGTATTAGATAGGTGTTGGTATACATATGCTTCTTGATGCACTGTGCATGGGTGTGGCGAAGTCGGGTGGCTTGGGTGGGGTTAGGGCGGGGGAGGAGGGAGGGCAGGAAAAGGAGTTGGGGGGGGGGGGGGGGGAGGGGATAACTAGGTAGGTACCGAATACGAAGTTAAACTTTCTCTCCATTTTACTTCGCTATTCGTGCGTTTCGTTATTTTTTTCCCCGCCATTTCATTTGAGTCTCTTTCCTTTTGTGGAATAATTGTTCTTTCCCTGAGCTGAAATGTGAGAGCCTGGAGAATGGGATGGGATGTGTATGCAGTTTTTGGTGAAAGAAATATTGAAGGCACATAGACATTCATATCTAACTGTGCACATTAAGACATTTATATCTAACATATCTAACATTAAGACATTTATATCTAACTGGCTTGTTCATATATGTGCACTGCCTTACATTTCATTCGGTGGTTTCTATTTGAATGAATACACAGGGTTTTTTTCTTCTGTGTAAGATTTGTTAGGTGGTAGTGGTGGTGGTGATGGTAGTAATAGTAGTGGTATTGTTATTATTACTGATATTCCTATTTCCCTTGTTGTCAAGTTAAAATTGTATACATGTTATGTGTATGACTGACAAATATGCCAATGCAGTATTGAAATCTCCAGCGCACTGTCCTCTTTCAGCGCATTTGTAAGCTCTGATTTTTTTTATTAATAAAAGAAATGCTTGGGAAAAAAACATAAGCAAAAAAAAAGTATTAGATAGGTGTATGGTGATGTAAGTGTAGTATTAGATAGGTCTATTGTGATGTAAGTGTATTATTAGATAGGTCTATGGTGATGTAAGTGTAGTATTAGATAGGTCTATGGTGATGTAAGTGTAGTATTAGTTAGGACTATGGTGATGTAAGTGTAGTATTAGATAGGTCTATGGTGATGTAAGTGTAGTATTAGATAGGTCTATGGTGATGTAAGTGTAGTATAAGATAGGTCTATGGTGATGTAAGTGTAGTATAAAATAGGTCTAGATTGATGTAAGCGCAGTATAAGATAGGTCTAGGGTGATGTAAGTGTAGTATTAGATAGATCTGTGGTGATGTAAGTGTAGTATAAGATAGGTCTAGGGTGATGTAAGTGTAGTATTAGATAGGTCTACGGTGATGTAAGTGTAGTATTAGATAGGTCTACGGTGATGTAAGTGTAGTATTAGATAGGTCTACGGTGATGTAAGTGTAGTATAAGATAGGTCTACGGTGATGTAAGTGTAGTATAAGATAGGTCTACGGTGATGTAAGTGTAGTATAAGATAGGCCTACGGTGATGTAAGTGTAGTATAAGATAGGTCTATGGTGATGTAAGTGTAGTATAAGAGGGGTTTCTGGTGGTGTAAATGCAATATTAGACGTGTGCTGTGTAAGCATAGTATTCGATCCCTGCAGTGTAAGCGTGGCTCACATTGATTCTTAGCGCTGTAAGATGGGTCACTGCTGGCGTAAGTATATTATTAGGTAATTGTCTGGTGTAGGTTTGATAACAAGATAGGTTCTTGGTGGGGTAAGTGTAGTACATGGCAGGTCTCTGGTTGCGTAAGTGTAGTATTGGATAGGTCCCTGGTGGTAGAAGTGTGGTATAGGGTGTATCCATGTCTGCCGATATGTAGTGTTACGTCACTGGTTGCACGTCACTGGCGTGTGTGTGTGTGTGTGTGTGTGTGTGTGTGTGTGTGTGTGTGTGTGTGTGTGTGTGTGTATGTGTGAAAAACACTGAGAGAGAGAGAGAGAGAGATGATGATGATGATGATGATGATGATGATGATGATGATGATGATGATGATCTTTATTTCCAAGGGCAACAGATAAGCAAACACATGCTTTTTTTCATCCGGCCCTTGCCCCGTTAAGGGACTAAGTATGACTAGCGACTAAGACTTACAAAACTTTTAACAAACACACATATCTTCACAACATTAAAAAGTTCATCCATTAACAGTTAAGGCGTAGATGACTTTAAAAGGAAAAAAAAAGAAACAATTGAAACAAGAAACAAGAATAAAAAAACTGATTACAAAGAAGAACAGAATCAGCACACACAGATATGGAATAAGCGATCCTCCTATCGAAGGGGGGGGGGGGGGGGGGGGGGAGAGAGAGAGGAGAGAGAGAGAGAGAGAGAGAGAGAGAGAGAGAGAGAGAGAGAGAGAGTTACATTCCTTTTGTAAAAAAAATAACATACGACAAACTGCTAAGGATGATATTTAGACAACTACAATGCATCAATAATATCAACATTTTTACTTTCTTTTACATTTACATGATGTGGTTATAAGGCAAAACGAGAATGAACGGTACTACAATCAGTTATCAGTAAGCAGCAATGAATTCCTAGCATCAATAATCATAACACTTACTTTCATGATGTGTGTGTGTGTGTGTGTGTGTGTGTGTGTGTGTGTGTGTGTGTGTGCGTGTGCATATGCGCGCGCGTGCGCGCAGGCGCGCGCGTGTGTGTATGTGTGTGTGTGTGTGTGTGTGTGTGTGTGAGAGAGAGAGAGAGAGAGAGAGAGAGAGAGAGAGAGAGAGAGAGAGAGGATGCCATTATGATTTACCTTCCCCTTCCATCCTTTTTGTTTTCTGCTTGACCATTCTTACGCAACCCAAAACTATAATTATTAATTAAGCGACAATCCATCGAAACGCAGCCGTAATTAACGAACACACACACACACACACACACACACACACACACACACACACACACACAGAGAGAGAGAGAGAGAGAGAGAGAGAGAGAGAGAGAGAGAGAGAGATTATAATTCCATTTTTCTATCAAAAATATCACATGCTAAACATTACTATAAATTTGAATAAAGAGCAATACATCAATATGATCAACAGTAATCCGGACACACATTTATCACCTTGCAGATACAGTGCTCGAAGAAATCAAAGTATTAAGACATCAATCAATTAGTGACAATGCACCAATAAAACCAGCGACCACAACAGTCATTCATCATGATATAATTTCAATCATTAATAAAACCGATAGTAACCATATCTCTCATTTATCATTATCTGGTTTTAAAAACATCAGTGGAAAGGAAACGGCGTATCAGTTTAATATGCAGCAAAACAGAGGGTGTGCCCTGGTATATGTATTTTGTCCCTAATAGCAATGGTCTGCTGTGAAATGTGTAATTAGTTTTTCCCTGAAGGATTCTGTAATTTGAGTACATCGGAAATGTAGTGGAAGTGAATTCCAAACCACACCACCTGAGTAAGATAAGCTTGATTTAAATAGATCTATTCTAGGTGTGGGAACCTGGAATTTGGTTGAATCCCTAGGGTTTATGCTAAATTTAGACTGAAGAGTTTGTGGTGCTAAACCCGATGCAATTTTTTGCATTAGCAGACATTTGTTGACAGCAAACATTTCTTTTAACGGAAGAGCCCCCGCTTTAGTATAATCCCCTTCACTAAGACTAGATGATTTTAATAGGACTGCTTTAAGCGCTCTTTTGTAGACACTCGTAAGAGGTTTCATGGCATTAGCACTAGCAGAATCAAATAGTGTTGAACAATAATTGATTGAAGAGAGAACATGTGCGTGTAGGAATAATTTCCTGGCATGAAGGTTTAAGAAATGCTTAATCCTGCACAGCTGATATGTTTGTCTGGATATTGATTTACATAAACTGCGAAGGTGATAAGACCAAGAAAGATTATTATCAACATGTACGCCTAGAACTCGATGGCTATCTACCACTTCAGTTTCCTGATTATTGATAAAAACAGATGGAGGCTGTGTGGTTATGTTTTGTCTTTTCTGCCTTGTTGTTATCAGCATTAGTTTTGTTTTGTTAGGATTCAGTGACATATGATTTACATTGCACCAATTACTTAAGATATCAGCATCCTTCTGTAATGAAGTGAAAACAGCTTCCAAGCTGGAGCTACTTGTATGGACAGTGGTATCATCACAAAAGAGTTCACATGAATCCTCAGTATAAAGAGGGAGATCATTTATATAAACTGAGAACAGCAACGGACCTAACACAGAACCCTGGGGTACGCCATGTTGGTTAGGTAGCTTCTCTGATAAATTGTTAAGCAGCAGCAGCAGAGAGAGAGAGAGAGAGAGAGAGGAGAGAGAGAGAGAGAGAGAACAGAAAGACAGACGGGGATGTAATTATCACTGGAGAGATACATTTCGCAAATGAATCGTTTCCTTTTGTGTCCTTTATTTTACCAGCACTGATAGTATCAATTAGGTTACTGGCGGTTGAAGTGTAGGTTTAAGCTCCTGGTAGCGCACCTCACCTCACCTCAGGCCCATAGCTACAGAAGAAGTCGTTAGGGAAACCTGAGGACCGCAGACGCGACCTCCCTTCTCCATCTGTCTCTGTCAGCAGCCGCCGGCAGCAGCTCACGTGTATGGTAGCGCAGGCATAGTGTAAAGTAGGCTACTGGAGGTGTAGGTGTAGCATTAGACAGCTTCCTGGTGGGTTAGGGTAGTGTTTGATAGGTCCCTGGTGTATTATGCAGTATTAAAGTGGTCGCTGGTATTGTAAGTGTAGTATTGGTTAAGTCCTTTGTAGATAGGTGTAGTATTAGGTAGGTCCCTTGTGTATTATGCAGTATTAAAGTAGTCGCTGGTGTTGTAAGTGTAGTACTGGTTAAGTCCTTTGTAGATAGGTGTAGTATTAGGTAGGTCCCTTGTGTATTATGCAGTATGAAAGTGGTTGCTGGTGTTGTAAGTGTAGTACTGGTTTTAAGTCCTTTGTAGATAGGTTGTAGTATTAGGTAGGTCCCTTGTGTATTATGCAGTATGAAAGTGGTCGCTGGTGTTGTAAGTGTAGTATTGGTTAAGTCCTTTGTAGATAGGTGTAGTATTAGGTAGGTCCCTTGTGTATTATGCAGTATGAAAGTGGTTGCTGGTGTTGTAAGTGTAGTATTGGTTAAGTCCTTTGTAGATAGTGTAACATTAGGTAGGTCCCTGGCGTCAGTGTAGTATCAGATAGGTCTCTTGGGGTGTAAGTGTAGTAGTAGCTTGATTCCTCGTAGTGTAAGTGTAGTGTAAGCTGGGTTCCTCGTAGTATAAGTGTAGTACTAGATAGGTCTCTTGTGGTGTGAATGTAACATAAGTTGGGTTCCTCGTGGTGTAAGTGTAGTATCAGGTGGGTTCCTCGTAGTGTAAGTGTAGTATTACATGGGTTCCTCGTAGTGTAAGTGTAGTATCAGGTGGGTTCCTTGAAGTGTAACATTAGATGGGTTCCTCTTAGTGTAAGTGTAGTATTAATGGGTTCCGTAGTGTAAGTGTAGTATTGATGGGTTCCTCGCAGTGTAAGTGTAGTATTAGATGGGTTTCCGTAGTGTAAGTGTAGTATTGGATGGTTCCTCGCAGTGTAAGTGTAGTATTAGATGGGTTCCACGTAGTGTAAGTGTAGTATTAGATGGGTTCCTCGCAGTGTAAGTGTAGTATTAGATGGGTTCCACGTAGTGTAAGTGTAGTATTGGATGGGTTCCTCGTAGTGTAAGTGTAGTATTAGATGGGTTCCACGTAGTGTAAGTGTAGTATTGGATGGGTTCCTCGTAGTGTAAGTGTAGTATTAGATGGGTTCCTCGTAGTGTAAACGTAGTAGGTTCCTCGTAGTGTAAGTGGTAATATTAGGCGGATTCCTCGTAGTGTAAGTGTAGTATTAGGTTTATTCCTCATATGTGACTGTAGTATTAGGTGGGTTCCTCAAAGTGTAAGTGTAGTATTAGATCGGTTCCTGGCGGTGTATGTGTAACATTAGATGGGTCTTTATCGGCGTCAGGCATAGGAGAGTGCCATCCTGATCCCAGCCCCCCAACTCTGCAGGGATCTCACCTGCTTCTGCGAAACCGTCTTCGGTGGGTCTGGACCCGCAGCTAATAAACGCGACAATCCCACGAGGGTGACACCATCCATGGTCAACAGGGACTCTGTCCAAGCACACTACCCCCCCCCCCCCCCCTCCGGCCTCCCCCGGTGGACCTTCATTGACCGAGCCTAGTGTGTAACGTGTGACCTTTATAAGAAAGCCTGTGACTCCGCTACCGCAGCGTGACACGCGATGGTCGATGCGCTCGAGGCAGACGTGTAGGTTACCTACCCTGACAAACCGACAAACCTAACGCTCCAGTGTCGTCAGGTGTGATCTGGTATACGGCCCAGCGCACGAGCATGCGCGCGCGCGCGCGTGTGCGTGTGTGTGTGTGTGTGTGTGTGTGTGTGTGTGTGTGTGTGTGTGTGTGTGTGTGTGTGTGTGTGTGAAGGGGAAACGGTCCTGTTCTTTCAGTCACTACACTTTCACGTTAGGCATGAGCGTTGTACTGAGGGTTCCGTTAAGAGAACTATAAAATGCCGATTCTGGCTCACCCACCTCCGCCAGCTCCAACCGGCTAAAGCCGGTTTCGCTGCTGCTCCGGCGGGCGATCCAGAATAGGCATTTTATAGTTCTCTCTATAAGTAAAATAAATTCTTAAATAAATTCTTATACAAGTCATCATCAAGTTCTTAACAAGTACTTAAATAGATTTACAAACAAACATAATGTGTAGGATTATCTGTTTTTAATACTAATTTAGAAAACTTTCGAGACTTAAGTTTTTGCTTAATCCTTCGTTTTTCTTGATCGTTTTCAATAACATCGTTTTCTTTCATACATTCATCAAATGCATCTCTATCTTTCATGTGGAATAAAACCACTGTCTTTAACTGTTCTCTGAAGTCTTTTAAAACTGAATTATATTTTTGACTTAAAATCCATACACTTATCCCAGCATGTCTTCCACTGAAAGCTAGCTTTGATAAAGCATTTCTTTTTTTGACTATATCCTTCTCTGCTGAACAATCATCTATAATAAAGAGCGTTTGTGTTCCTTCGAACATTTTAAAGAAATGCTCTAAGCACTCACTCAGTTTATTGCTGGGATCAATCAAATAGATTTCATCATCTGTCCATATAAACCTTCTATCGTGATATGATTTATTCCATTTTAAGGTTGGACAAAAAATTACAATATGATCAAAATTATAACGATATATTGTTTCTAATAGGTCGAGGACAAATATTGTTTTTCCACAACCAGTCTGTCCACAAATCAATGAACAATGAGGGGTTTTTGTCATAAAGTTTAACATCGGCATTGACACCAAAGTCGTCTGCTCCATAGTTTTAAAACATAATTTAATCTAATCCAGTTATTGTTTTTATCATACTCTCTGTCAAAACTTGTTCAGTATAATAAAACCCTATAAGGCCCAAATGTGTAAGATTAATCCAGTTCAGTTCTGTAAGATCGTTTCTATTTAGACTAATATCAATTTTGTTGCTTGTTGTCATGACCTTAATATCCTCGCCATTGTAAAGAACGACGACAGTAACTTTAAGTTTGTCAACGTCTAAGTTTTGCCAGCTAATAAGAATTCCTTTCATAAGATTGTCACTGACGCCCAGAGCTCCATTTCTTGCCTCATCCTTTAAGACAGAAATTTCAAATATCATTGTGAACGTGTCTCCTAATTTCATGCGTGGAATGAACTGTAATTTTGTTGTAGCTTCTTTTAAAACTGATTCTCTTCTGTGGAGGACGTACTGTTTATACTCAAACGGCTGTATTTCTATCTCTCTCCGACTGTTGTTCTCTGGCATAAGACTTACATGTAAAGGGCCAGAGTTCAATGCTTTTCTGAAACTTTTTTGACGGTCAAAAAATGTAAATGGACTTAAGAATTCAAATTTTATGTCCCATTCAAAATATGGTTCTAAGTGCCATTTATTGTCAGTTTTTCGAACTATTTTATATTCATACTGTCCAGCATTATTTGCTTCTACATTGCGCAGTTGTTCTAGTTTAGGAAACCTTTTGCTGTCGCTAACCTCTTTGCGTTTATAATAACCATCTTTAGTGTACTCAAAACCATACACAGTACCTATCTCACCGTTCTGTTCAAAGTCCTCTATGTCTGCAAGGTCTTTTAATTCTAAAGTTATACATCTTACAGGTGCTAATGTGACCCCCGAATCGTCTGGTCCACGTGACATTTTTTAAAACAACGTATTATTTTATTTCCAAAACAATGTGCAGGCCGTCACATTTGACGACTTTTCCTGTTTGGTCTTTGATTTTTATATTAAATGATCCAAACCTCCCACAAGCTAATTTTTTAAACTGTAAGTTGGGGAATTGTATAAATTCATAATCGCAATATGTAGCTTTACCTGATGGAATAGCTCTTAAAACAGTTGAGGGCCTTCCATCATATAAGTTTTCATCAGTGCTCAGCTCATCCAAATGTACATAGAGTAATGAATGTAAGGCAAGATCGAGCGGATTTTTTCCCACATAAGTAGACTCTTTATTTAAAACTATAAATAAATCATGTGTAAAGCCTAACATTTTAGCTAGCTCTTCATCAAACAAGTAACTTTCGTTTTCTTTTTCAGATTTGAATGTTAACATTGTTGTTAGATTTGCATTGTTAAGTTTGAGAGTAATGTTGAAGTTACTCAACTCTTCTTTCAGTGAGCAAAACCCGTAATAACCATCAGGTATGGTTAACTGGCTAGCTACGGTTCCTCCATAGCCAAGTTTTTTAATCTTATTATTTTTTTGGGCTTCGCTTATATTAAACCATACGACTTTGTAAAAAATTTCATGGAGGGCAACCCTTTGACCCCCACAGTTATTATCAATAGCATATTCTAAAAACGAAGGACTGTCTTGAGTTGTTATTGTTACAAACATTTTTAAAACAAATTTAAAAATGAGTGCATTCAAATATACTAATGCAAAATATTCTGTTGGACCGCACTACAATCTTAAAAATATAACAACTGATACCCTCGACATTTCTGTGACTCAGTCTGACGCCTTTCAAGTAAAGGTTAGTACTCCATTGGATCGTTATCTTAACCCTCCTATTAAAAACGACTACATCCCGAAAGTGTGGTTCAGTCATCCGATGCAGTTTTATCAGAACCAGTTAAACTTTGCTGTGTTTTGCGCATCAACTGGGTGTGGAGTGTCGTATGCTGATCATTTAAATCATCCTGATCCTTTGGTGAGGTCAGTGTATAGATTTCATTTCTATTACACCTTCAGACGTATTTTATCTGAACTGCAAGCGCCATTACCAAATGACAAAACGTTTAATCCATTCAGCAACAGAATAGATTACAAGGCTTTTGAAAGGATCTGTAACGAATTTGATATTGACCCAAAGACAGACTTTAGACAAAAGTTGGATCTTAATCATGGTTTAGGCACCCCTTATTTTTGGGGCGTGCACAGAAAGTATAACTATGATTACAATCCTCCTTACACATCTTTCTCTTCAGGCACAACTGTTCACCTCGGGTCCATAGAGCAAGAGCATAAAACAGCATGGACTACATTTATTTTAGACACTTCTAAGGGCCTATCAAAAGCGGGAATAGAACGAATAAACGACTCTATTCGTACTTATGTTTGGTGTTTGCTAGGTTCGCAAGCACAAACGAGATCAAACATAATTGATCCTTCTACTGGCTTTGACGCCCAAAAACAGTATTTAGCAAATTTAGAGGATTCTATTAATTCTGCAATTGATTTGCCTTCAAGTATTAAAAGGTACCAAAATGTTTTGCAATACGCAAGATCGAAAGTAGACTTTGCTGTCGGCACTGGTTTATACATGCTGCCTTCTGACCTCAGACTCCAGATAGGAACAATAATAAACTATAATAATGAAATCCTTGTGGCTGGTAAAGAAGAGAAGGTCGGAAAAAACGACATAAATTCTAAGCCAGCAATAGCAATAAAAAAAGAAGCCCCACCAATCCCCGTGGCCCCCTCTAAACCCCATCCAATCCCCCCCTCAAAACCCCAACCAATCCATGTGGCCTCAAAAAATAATGACCATGAATATGAAAAGACGGCACTTGTTATTGGATTAACTGCTCTAGGATTACTTGGTCTTTATCTTACTATAAAGTAACCCAACTATTAAGACAACTAATGTCCATAAGTGCTCAGCCATAAAGCCAACTACTTTACTTGCGGCAGACAAAAGCCAGCTAACGATCCCTCCTATTATACCAGGCAAAGAGTCTATGGCCTTAGTGGCTAATTTTTTAATAAACTTGCAAGATGATCAAGTTGTTTTTTTACCCATGATTTATCGGGTGGAGGAGATGGTGGCGGAGGCACTAACCCTTGCCCACCGCCGCCTGTAATAGCCAACACCAGTGTACTTATTGCAAATCCTAAGGCTGTTATAACACTTGCTAATGTGACACCTTGCTCTCTAAACAGTGTTCTTATTCGTTCTGCTAACGTTGTGTCTTCATATAAAATTCTGTTGATGGTTTCTCTTATTCTGCTCACTTGAGTTCGTAATTGTTCTCGGTTAGTAGACAACACTTCTAGTCTTGCTGATCTCTCTTGTTCAAGATCTTTTAGTCTTTGTGTTATTCTATCTTTAACACCAGGTCCTAAGTTGTGGTCATCAGCCTCAACTAGTTTTTCTTTTTCTCTTTTTATATGCTCATCTAGTTCACCCAGTTTTGCTAAATTGTTTGTTAATTCCCCTCTGATGCTTCTCAAAGCATGATCAAGGGCCGTTATTTCTCTCATAGGTAGCGGCGGATCGTGCATAGTTTTTAATGCTTCTGAAAAACTGGTTTCTGCTTGTATTATTTCGTCTGCTGTTGGGCTTAAATCTTTAAGTTCCATGTTTTGTATTTCTGTTGGGAGTTCTTGTAGTGTGTTTTGAAGTTTAGCAACTGCTTCCCTATCTAATTTTGGTTTAGTAATGCCAAGGCGACTTTGATCGCTCACACTGAGCCTTTGTCTAATTGTACTCTTTTTTAAAAACTTTGATGAGTCTGGTTTAGTTGTAAGCTGAACAAGTTGTCCTTCGTCGTTTCTCACAAACAAATGGTCATCTTTTGTTTCAAAATCATTAGGGTCTATAAATTCGGGAGGTTCTTGGCCTAAACTTTGATAAAATGATTTGACCTTACTTTCTGTTAATTCACGCCGCAATGATTGTAATGGATGTGTCAAAGGCGTCATTTCACTCATGTCGTCTCCAGGATCAAAAACATCATAATCTTCAATGCCTGCCATGTTTTAAAAATAATTAACTTTTTATTTTTGTTTTATAAAAAAATGTCACAAGCATATGGTTCATTTCTTGACCCGCATAGAAGACTGAAAGAGCCCTTTGGCGTGAAGGGAAATAAGCAAAATATTATTGTTCTAAATAATCCATCTACTATTGATTCAGATCAGATTCTTACTGTCAAATTTCCAGACCTAGGAGCAGATGAAATGATTGTACCAGGCTCTGCCCGACTTACTTTCAAAATAGATCTTGAATCAGCAACAGATCCTAACAGGACAGTAGTTCAGAATCTGGGACGGGCAATCGTTAAGAAAATTTCTATAAAACTTGAGGGGCAAGAAATATTTTCTTTACACAATGCAGACATATTTCTAATCTATTCTGATCTATGGCTAACCGCGAATGAAAGGGCCGATCTTGCGTTTCAAGGAATCGAAAATAACGAAGCACTAAAACACAGAATAGACGCCGAAGATGCTAAAGACAGTAACAAGGCTGAAGCTGTAAGTTTTGCTTATGGAAATCGCTTTTCTATACCCTTAGATTTTGAGTTGTTAAAAGCGCATGCGCCATACTTTCAAGGAGCATTAAAAGACAGATTGTCATATGAACTAACTTTTAATGAATACAAACGTGTCATTAAATCTACAGACTCTAACGCAAAGTACAGCATTTCTGACATCTCGTTAGAGTTTGACATTGTTAGCAACCCTAACTTAGCAAGGCTAATTGAGCAACAATATCAGTCAAAATTAGCAATATATTACGAAAGAGTGATTCATCATACTAAATATCCTAAAAGCAAGGCAGACGCTATATGGAACTTTAGTTTTAGCGCCTCAGCAAGATCCCTTAAAGGTATTTTATTGCTATGTGAAGATGAATACCCATACGAAAGACAAACTGAAAAGTTTGTTAATCCTAAAATAACGAAAGTACAATGTTCAATTGAGGGCAGTCCTAATCAAGTCTACAGTAGTGGGCTTAAACCTTATCAGCATTTTGACGAAATAAGAAAATATTTTGGAGGCGGGAGGCATAGAAGTCCAACAGCAGATCTTGTGTCCAAAGATCTACATCTTCATAATGTTAGACTTGATGAATATTTAACAACGAAATACGGTTTATGGATTGACCTAAGGTCAACAGAGGATAATCAGTTGCATGGAAGCGGAAGATCTGTTAAAGACCAAATAACCATTCAAATTGATAAAAAGAAAGAGAGTGATGCCCCGATTAATGTATATTTGTTTTTAATATATGATGCGCAGCTGAATATTCAAGACAACAGATTAAAAGATATACAATATTAAATTATTTTTTGTTTTTAAAAAAAGCATGCCTGTTACGACTTATCCAAAAGTGCCTACAGAAGAGATAGTAGGCAACATCGACTCCAGGGTCGTCTCTGACATAAAAACTTTCAGATTAACCAACATTACACAAATGCAAACCCAACTAGAGCAGGACCTTTCAAAATACAGTAAAACCAAACGAAGGTATTCTGCTGTCTTTAATGCTGTTACATATGTTAATACTGGAGCATCGGCGGTTAGTGCTCTATCAGCAGGAACAAGTGTAGGTCTCTTAGCAACAGGCGTAGGTGCACCGGCAGCTTTACCTCTAGGCGGTTTGTCTTTAACTCTTGGCCTGTGTTCAATAGCTGTAAGTGCTGTCAGCAAAAAAATAAAAGCTAAACTCCAAAAGCACACAGCTATGGTTCAACTAATAACAGCTAAACTTAGTTCGTTCAAACTGTTAATAAATAAAGCACTTGCTGACTCGAACATCACGGATGAAGAATTTAGTCGCCTACAGGCTGATTTTGAGGACTACAAAAGACAAAAGTTTGATCTTCAAAGAAAGGCAACTTTTTCTCAACAACCAGACACCGACCAGATAAAAAAGGAATGCTTAAAAAAAGTAAACGAGACATTAAACTCTGTTCTAAACAGCTCACATTAACAACTCCAAAGAGTGTTTATACTTTAGTCTATGAGTCTAAGCACAAAAAGACCTCTGATATTGATTCTGATTAACTTTTATTTTTTGATTTAAATAAATATTTTGAGTTAGAAAAGAAGCTCAAAATGGAATACACTGATTTTGATTCTTGGTTTGATGCAGAAGAGAGTTTGTCAAAAGCTTTGAAGGATACAAATATAGAAGTTATTAATCCAACAAATGTGTTAGAAAGCGTTGAGTATGCTATTTCTCAAATCCCCAATTATTTAGCAATAAACCCTCCAGTTAAAGTAAGGTTAGTTGTTTTAATCGACTATATAACAATAAACGAAGAAAATCTAGAAGTCTGGGTCTCAACTAAACAGCAGGCTATTCTTTCTTATAATGATTTAACGCCTGATTGGGCAGATCAACTTCTTACACAGTTTAATGAAGCCTCTGAAGCAGCTAAAATGAGAGGCTCTGGTTGGTCAGAGGGTGAAGTATTAGAGATCAGATTAAAACAGGCTAAATACGAACCAATTGTAGGCAAGTCTTACATTCCTCTACCACCAGAAATAGTTGCAAAGAGAGCGGTTCTGAACATAAAGAATTCAGATAACAAATGTTTTATGTGGTGCGTTCTTGCTAGGCTACACTTTGTTAAAAAAAATGCAGAGAGAGTTACTAACTATTTGCAGTGGGCTAATGATCTTAACTTTAACGGCCTTCAATTTCCTATGGCTGTAGACAAAATTGATCAGTTTGAAAAACAGAATCCACCAATAACTGTTAATGTCTACACATGGTCTGTTAAATCAGGTCTTCTACCAATTAGAGTGTCAAAAAACAGTCCATCAATAGGAGAACCAGCCAAACATCATGTAGACTTACTCCTGATGCAAAGCCTTAATGGTCTGCACTACACGCTAATACGCACAATGAGTAGATTACTAGTTCATACTACAAAAAATGGACACAAACAAGAATTCTGTAGAAAATGTTTAACAAGAATTCCGTCCGTTCAAGCTGCGAGCAAACATGTAAAACATTGTCTCAGTCCAGTGGACTGCAATACAGAACTAATTATGCCAAGAGAAGGCAGTAAGGTTAGTTTTAAGAATTACAAAAAACTCCAGAGGTCTCCATACGTTGTTTACGCAGACTTTGAATCGCTTATTGTTCCTTATGAAGGACCAGCTCCAAAACATTTACCAAAAACAGTTATAATGAATAATCACCAGATTTGTTCATTTGCCTTCATTGTTGTCAGGTCGGATGGCGTCCATTCAAAGCCAGAATTATACAGAGGACCACATGCAGCAAAACATTTCTTAAAACGCATGCAAGAAGTTCGTAATGTCTGTTCTAATAATCTAGTCCTATCCGATCTTAAGATGACCCCAGAAGACCAAGATCGCTATGGACTCAGCCACTCGCTGTTGGATTTGTGGAATAGAGCTAACACCAGAAAACCCAACAGTAAGAGATCATGATCACATTAGCGGGGAATTTAGAGGAGCAGCGCATAACAATTGCAATCTTCAACTAAAGTTTGATCCTAGGACTTGGAGACTTCCTATATTCTTTCATAACTTGCGAGGTTACGACTCTCATCTTATATTGCAAGCAGTAACTAGCGATTTCAGGGTGTCATGCATTGCGCAGTCATCAGAAAAGTACATGTGTTTCACTTTAAATAATTTATCTTTTTATGACTCTATGCAACACCTGATGGGGAGTTTAGAGTCACTGGCTATGTCCTTAAAGTCCTGCCCAATAACGGAAGAATATTTTGACCCAACGCTCGTTAGAAAGGGCGTTTATCCTTATGAGTACATGAACAGTTGGGAAAGGTTTGAAGAGCCAGCCCTTCCGCCTAAAGGCGCGTTCTTTAGTAGTCTTAGAGGAAAGGACATCAGTGATTCTGATTATTCTTATGCTCAAGAAGCGTGGCAAAAATTAGACTCTAAAACAATGGGAGACTATCATGATTCCTATTTAATGGCGGATACCTGTTTATTGGTGGATATCTTTGAAAATTACAGAAAGACCTGCATGAAACATTATAGTCTAGATCCTGCACATTATATTTCTGCGCCTGGGATGAGTTGGGATTCCTTTTTAAAATTTACTGGTGTACAGATTGACCTGTTGTCTGACCTACCAATGCTTCAGATGATTGAAAACGGATTGCGTGGCGGAATTAGTATGGCGTCTCACCATTACTGTAAAGCAAACAACAAATACCTAGACAACTATGATCCAAGTAAACCTTCTAACTATCTTATGTATTTAGATGCAAACAATCTGTATGGTTGGGCTATGAGTCAATCACTTCCATTACGTAACTTTAAAATGTACACAGGACTCAAAGACATTCAAAAGTTTTTAAAATGGCTTCAGAGTCTAGAAGCTGATCAACAACAGGGCTTTATTCTAGAAGTTGATTTAGAATATCCTCAGAAACTCCATGACCTGCATAATGACTATCCATTAGCAGCAGAAAGTCTAAAGATGGCAAAAACAGAACCACCTAAACTTGTGCCTAATCTTCGAGGCAAAAAAAATTATGTCTGCCATTACAGGCTTCTACAATTTTATTTAAGACATGGTTTGAAGTTGACAGCAGTTCATCGTATAATTGCATTTGATCAAGAACAGTTCATGAAACCATACATCATGAAGAACACTGATCTCAGAACTAAATCCACAGATGCATCAGAAAAAGACTTTTTTAAGTTGATGAACAACAGCTGTTTTGGAAAGACTATGGAAAATCCGCACAAGCGCAAAGATGTCAGATTGGTCACTAGAGAAAACGATGCAATTAAGTTGGTGTCAAAACCCAACTACCAAGACTTTAGAAGATTTCATGATCAGCTTTTTGGAATAATGATGAAAAAAAAGAAAGTCAAATTGGACAAACCTGTTTTTATTGGGTTTACTGTTTTAGAGCTGTCGAAGCTTTTGATGTTAGAATTTCTTTACGACTACTTTAAACCCTTGTATCCAGAGTCCAGAGTTCTGTACACAGATACAGATTCCTTTGTTATAGACATCCCTACTGAAGATTTTTACAAAGACATGGAATTAGAAGTAGCAAAAGGGCATGCCGGATGGTACGACACATCTGATTACCCTAAAGATTCACCTTTGCATTCAGTTATTAATAAGAAGGTTTTAGGTAAGATGAAGGATGAATTATCTGGAGGTGTGATCAAGGAGTTTATTGGTTTAAGGTCAAAAATGTACAGTCTTTCAAGCCAAAAAAAAGTTGTCAAAAAAGCAAAGGGAATATCTCGTAGTGTTGTGCAGTCAAACATATCACATGACAACTACAAAGAAGCATTGTTCAATAAAAAGACTTTTCATCATGACAATTACAAACTACGATCTAATCTGCATGAGATTAACACAACAGTTGTAACAAAACGGTCTCTTGACCGCACTAACACAAAAAGAGTATTTGTTAATCCAGAGTATTCATATGCAATTGGGCACTGGAGGACATTTGGTCAAGCGCAATTAGATACTCAGTAATTTCTTTATCCAGTATAGCTGGATTATTTGTGGTTGTTGTTTCAAGATTTTTGATTTTTTTCAAAAATATTAGGATCAATGGGTAGTTTATTCTTTATCATTGTTTTAATAATAAATCTATACGCAAATAATTTTTTTGAGCTTCCATTTTAAACTCAAATGTATTCGCCTAAATTAACTGGAACTGTGTCTGGCGGGATTATTTGCAGTTCTTCTTTCACAAAAGATCTTCGGGGTGCTGGTCGTTTTGTTGTGTCAGTTTCTCGTAAATAATACACGGGCGGATTCATTTTCACAATTTTTTTTATCTCATATGGATCAACACTCCAAACTGGATCTGTTGCCCTGATGCGAGTGTCCCCTTCCGCTTCTCCCGGTGAATAAAGGTATCTCACTTTTAAACCAAATGGTAATAGTTTGCTTGATGAACTGGCGTCTCCTTCAACAACATTTATTTTTTGTTTTTTGATTGCTTGTACTGGTTTTAGACCTTTAAATTCTTCATTATTCATTGCACGTAGAACTGAGGGCAGTCTTTTTACCCATTCTGTGTTGCGAGAATTGTCAATCAGCTCTCTGTGATACTGGTAGGAGAAAAGTCTTTCAGATAACTGTTTGTTAAAGTTTTCAACCAAAGCCTGTGATCTGTGAACTCCTGGAATGCCTCTTTTAATGGTAACTCTATGTTTTAACAATAATTGATTCACTTGACCTTTAAATTCTTTTCCATCATCAACTTGAATCATGCGAGGATAAGTTAAAGGGCCTCGTTGATATATCAGTTGTATAGCGACAGCAACAGCAGAAGCATTCTTTTGTGTTAATGGTTCCGCATCTTTGTGTCTTGAAGCTATGTCAATGACTGTAAGCGCGTACTTAAATCTTTTTCGTCTGATTGTATCATGGGGTAAATATAGAAGATCCATTTGATGGGTGTCGTCCGGTATTGTGTTGACAAAGTGTGGTCTCTGTATTTGTTTAGGCGCAGGTAAATAAATTTGCCAAATCGCTTGTTTAGATAACCATTCTTTTGCTGTTTGTTCACTGACTCCTGCTGCTTGGCTAAGCTTTTTAATTGCCGTTATTCCCTTCCAGTATCCTTTTGGAGAATAATAGATTTTGTACATTTTTATTCAGCCAATACTTTGTGCAACAAAATACACAGCGGTCATACCAAAGACAATAAACAATATTTCTTGCATCTTTTGTTTTTCTGATGGTTGATAGTAATCGCTGAATTTTGGTGGGGGCAATGTTTCAACTTGTTTGCCTGTTACTAGAAAATATTCTTTTATTGCCTGGTCAACATCTTTAAATGTGTAAGCTGCATGTCCCTGTTGTTTAAGTCTGTCGTTAATAAAATCTAACTGCTCCATTCTTTGCTTTTCATAGGTGTCTTGTGCAGCGGCTAGTTGCTCCATAGCACTGTTATGTCTTTTTCTCTCATCGTTATTTTGTAGTTTACTAAACGCGTAATTACTTCCGCTGAAAGCAAGCGCGTTAACCACTGCGCCGCCTATCATCATTACGAGTGAAGCCATTTTTATAAATGTATTTTTTTAATTTTACATATTGATACTGTCTGGAATTATTCCTTGCTTAACTAGAAAGTCTTTCGTAGCAAACGAAGCTGTAATGACAGCAATCAACTTTGCTGAGTCTTCAAAATCTAGCTTGCCAAGATCTGCTGGTTTTATTCTTAACAAGCTTTTACCAAGCATTGTGTATCCTACACTTAGACCTCCAATAACAGCAGAATGGTATACGAGGTTGGCAACAGTTTTTTCGGTGCTCATTTTTTAAAAATAAAATAATATTTATTATTAATAAAACATGAACTGCGATGATTTACTTCCTGAACTTATGATTACAAATAATCAAGTTGATGACCAAGCTATTATGCGCCAAAAGGAAAGGCTGTATTCTTTGGCGGCGTGTGGAAAAACAAAACAGTACCTTGGAAATGAATTCAGCATAGAACAGATTCAACAGATGTCGCCACAAGACATTGTAAAGTATCACAACAGGTATGAAGCGCAACTGGGGTCAAGAATGGTCAAAAGTGTCGGACAAACTGTTCTTAGTTTGTACACTAAACTAGTTAGTAGATTTGCGCCCATTGATTCTGAACAAGATTTTATGTATGATTTAACGCAGGATCCAGTTTTAACAAAGTCATTAGAGTCTCTAGGATGTGATCTATATTACAGATTTGGAACATTATTGTCGCCAGTAATTATGGGGTTAATTACGTTTAATCATATAGATTTTATTTCTCTTAAAAATGACCGAGCAGAAAACGTTGATGGAGAAAGTGACCTGTGAAAAGAATCCTGGGCGCGTTGAAGCAGGGAAAAAATTAGCAGAGTGGAACAAAAAAAGAAAATTAGAGTTACAACATATAACTCATAATGAAAAAACACCAGTTGTGCCAGAGCCACAACAAGAACAAGTTGTTTCAAGTCCCGCAACATCATCATGGATTATTTGGATTAAAAGAGTTGGCATTTTTGGCGTCATTGCTGTTGGTGGGGGTGGTTATTACGCTGTTGGTTCGGATGAGGAATTTGCACAGGCCCTCGATGCCAGGCGCCTGAAACTCAACCTGCCACGAGCAAACGAAACTGAAGATTGGGAGAAACTGGATGCAAAAATCGTCCAAAGACTCGATGCACTGATAGGGAAAAGCACCCTGGAACACAAACTAGCCACATATGGGGACATTGTGTATGCCACATGTAGAGACGCCTATGGAGCAAAACTACCCAAAGAGAAAACACCTCCAAAGAAATCCAGACGCCAAGAAAAGATGGACAAGATCAGGGTCCAAAAGAAAAACCTCAAGATGCAAATGAAGACCGCACTGCCAGCTGAAAAACAAGGCTTGGAAAAACTGTGGAAAGACCTGAAAGAAAAACACAGTGCCCTCAGCAAAGCGGAATCTGCGAGGAAGAGGAAGAGCAAAAAGAAGAAGACACAAGAGCGCTTCTTCAGAGACCCCTTCCAGTTTGCCAGAACACTGTTTGAGCAGCCAAAATCTGGGACCCTAAGTGTGGACAAAGGAGTTCTTGAGCAGCATCTGAGGAAAACATACTCTGACCCACAGAGCAAAGCACCACTCGACATTCAAGGTCTGGTGTGGCCAACCAACCCTGAGGAACAGTTCAATGGCAAGCCTCCAACGTTGGCGGAAATCAAGAAGGTGGTCGACAAAGCCAGAGCCAAATCATCACCAGGGCCAAACGGAATACCTTACCAGCTTTACAAGAAATGTCCCAAGGTGCTGGAGTGGCTCCACAGGCTGCTGCGATCGGCTTGGAGAAACCAGAAGATCAGCGGCCAGTGGATGACGGCAGATGGTGTGTACATCCCCAAAGAGCAAAACTCAAGTGACATTAGCCAGTTCAGGCCAATATCACTACTGAACGTCGAAGGGAAAATCTTCTTCTCTGTCATGGCAGCAAGGCTGACCAAGTACCTGATGGAAAACAAGTACTTGGATGTGTCAGTCCAGAAAGGTGGCATCCCAGGCGTGGCGGGCTGTGTAGAACACGCCACAATGATCTGGGACGCAATCCAAAAAGCAAAAACAGAAAAGAGAGACCTGGACGTAGTGTGGCTTGATCTGGCAAACGCATATGGATCTGTGCCCCATGAGATGATACAGTTGGCTCTTGAGATGTACCATGTGCCAAAGAACATCCGCGACATGCTCAAGAAGTACTTCAATGGCTTCTCAATGCGGTTCTCTACCAAGGAGTACACAACAGACTGGATCAACTTGGAAGTGGGTATTGCAATGGGCTGTGCAATTTCCCCAATACTGTTCGTGCTGGCAATGGAACTCATCTTGAAAGCAGCAACAAACAACGCGAGACAAACAGACCTTGGCGATGGATACAAGATGCCTCCTCTCAAGGCCTTCATGGATGACACTACAGTGATTTCATCCAGAGAAGACGAGACACGTCATGTGCTGGAGAGGCTGGACGACATAGTTGCCTCATCCAGAATGAAGTTCAAGCCAAAGAAATCACGGAGTCTCTCACTGAGGAAAGGAAAAGTGGCCGGATCTGTGGTCTTCAGTGTTGCCAACCAGGCCATTCCAACAGTCACAGAAGAACCAGTCAAGAGCCTTGGAAGATGGTATGATGATACGCTGAAAGACACACAAAGAGCAAAAGAAACCAAGCAGATGGCGGAGGAAGGCTTGGAGACCATTGACCAGTGTGGGCTCCCTGGCAAATACAAGGTCTGGTGTCTGCAGTTCATGCTGATACCAAAGCTGCTATGGCCTCTGATGATATACGACATCTGCACCAGCATAGTGGAGGCAATGGAAGCCAAAATCAACAAGTTCACAAGGAAATGGCTTGGTGTCCCACCCTGTCTGACTGACATAGCGCTGTACTGTCGCCAAGCAAAGCTGAAACTACCCCTGAAATCCATCCTGGAGGAATACAAAGCAGGGAAGATCAGACTTCAAAGCATGCTGGAGGACTCAGGAGACAAGGTGGTAGAAGCAATTAAGCCCCAGCTGAAGACAGGCAGAAAATGGAAAGTTCAAGAGGCGATGGATTCTGCAAAAGAAAGTCTCAAGATCAGAGAAATAACAGGACACACACAGACCAACAGACAGGGACTGGGGTGACCAAAACTGAATGGTGGTCAAAGGCCAAAGGAAAAGCCAAAAGAGACATGATGATTCAGGAGATGAGAAAAGAAGAAGACCAAAAAAGACTCCAAAAAGCAGTCCAGCAGAGCCAGCAAGGGCAATGGACAACGTGGGAGAATGCACTCCAAAGAAGTCTCACTTGGAATGACATTTGGCACATGGCCCCTCTCAGGATCAGCTTCATTCTCAGATCTGCATATGACCTTCTGCCCTCAAATGCAAACCTGGTGAAGTGGGGGAAAACAGACGATCCTGCATGCCCCCTCTGCCATGAAAAACAAACAGTGGAGCATGTCCTAAGCTCATGTAAAGTAGCCCTGGCTCAAGGAAGGTACACATGGAGGCACAACCAAGTGCTCAAAGAAATTGTACAAGTAGTCTGGGCTAGTACCAACACCACAAAAGGGAAAATCAGGACTCCAAAAGCACCCGCAACATTCTTCACGGCAGGAGGCAGCAAATCATGGCCAAGAACAACAGTGCCACTCGAAACATGCAGGCAGAGTCTGCTGGACGGGGCAGATGACTGGGAGTGCACTGCAGACCTCCCAGAATGGAAGAGTCACCCAGAGATCATCAGCAAGAGTGGCATGAGACCAGACATAGTAGTCCACTCTAAGTCAACCAAGCAGCTGATCATGATCGAGCTCACGGTGCCATATGAGAACAGAATGGAGGCAGCTCAAATCTACAAGACTGAAAAGTATGCTGATCTGGCAAACAGCCTGAGGAAAGAAGGCTATCAGGTCAAAGTCCTCACTGCAGAAATTGGAGCTAGGGGGTTTGTAGGAACGTCTGCATACAGCCTCATGAAACAGCTCTCAGTTGCAGGGAAGGAAAAAACCAGAGCCCTGAAAGCAATGGCAGAAGCGGCAGAGAGGTGTTCATGCTGGATCTGGTCAAGGAGGAACAAAAGTGAACTTCATAAGGCTTAATTTCCCTACAAATATCAGGTGTCCCTGTGGCTCAGTGGTTAAAGCGCGAGTCATTAAGTGGAAAATGAGCATGTCCAGAGGGTCATGGGTTCGAATCCCAGCCATGGCTCGTCCCAAGATGGGAAAAAAAAGGGGCAGCAGAGGGACATCCGGAGTCATGAACCGGGTGTGGCCCAACCCC
>CM065744.1:7154318-7156818 GCA_033310375.1 Conus canariensis | reverse complement strand
TCCAAGTTTCTCACACACACCCCAAGTTTCTCACAAACATCCAAAGTTTCTCACAAACATCCAAAGTTTCTCACAAACATCCAAAGTTTCTCACAAACAATCTTAAGTTTCTCACAAACATCCAAGTTTCTCACAAACAATCCAAGCTTCTCACAATCCAAGTTTCTCACAAACAATTCAAGTTTCTCACAAACAATCCAAGCTTCTCACAAACAATTCAAGTTTCTCACAAACAATCTTAAGTTTCTCACAAACATCCAAGTTTCTCACAAACAATCCAAGCTTCTCACAATCCAAGCTTCTCACAAACAATTCAAGTTTCTCACAAACAATCTTAAGTTTCTCACAAACATCCAAGTTTCTCACAAACAATCCAAGCTTCTCACAATCCAAGCTTCTCACAATCCAAGCTTCTCACAAACAATCCAAGTTTCTCACAAACATCCAAGTTTCTCACAAACAATCCAAGCTTCTCACAATCCAAGCTTCTCACAAACAATCCAAGTTTCTCACAAACATCCAAGTTTCTCACAAACAATCCAAGCTTCTCACAATCCAAGCTTCTCACAAACAATCCAAGTTTCTCACAAACAATCCAAGTTTCTCACAACCCCCCAAAGTTTCTCACAAACATCCAAAGTTTCTCACAAACAATCCAAGCTTCTCACAATCCAAGCTTCTCACAAACAATCCAAGTTTCTCACAAACATCCAAGTTTCTCACAAACAATCCAAGCTTCTCACAATCCAAGCTTCTCACAAACAATCCAAGTTTCTCACAAACAATCCAAGTTTCTCACAACCCCCCCAAGTTTCTCACAAACAATCCAAGCTTCTCACAATCCAAGCTTCTCACAAACAATTCAAGTTTCTCACAAACAATCTTAAGTTTCTCACAAACATCCAAGTTTCTCACAAACAATCCAAGCTTCTCACAATCCAAGCTTCTCACAAACAATTCAAGTTTCTCACAAACAATCTTAAGTTTCTCACAAACATCCAAGTTTCTCACAAACAATCCAAGCTTCTCACAATCCAAGCTTCTCACAAACAATTCAAGTTTCTCACAAACAATCTTAAGTTTCTCACAAACATCCAAGTTTCTCACAAACAATCCAAGCTTCTCACAATCCAAGCTTCTCACAATCCAAGCTTCTCACAAACAATCCAAGTTTCTCACAAACATCCAAGTTTCTCACAAACAATCCAAGCTTCTCACAATCCAAGCTTCTCACAAACAATCCAAGTTTCTCACAAACATCCAAGTTTCTCACAAACAATCCAAGCTTCTCACAATCCAAGCTTCTCACAAACAATCCAAGTTTCTCACAAACAATCCAAGTTTCTCACAACCCCCCAAAGTTTCTCACAAACATCCAAAGTTTCTCACAAACAATCCAAGCTTCTCACAATCCAAGCTTCTCACAAACAATCCAAGTTTCTCACAAACATCCAAGTTTCTCACAAACAATCCAAGCTTCTCACAATCCAAGCTTCTCACAAACAATCCAAGTTTCTCACAAACAATCCAAGTTTCTCACAACCCCCCCAAGTTTCTCACAAACCTCCAAGTTGTGTCCCGCGAACTGATGACAAACACTGAGCACAGGGATGTTGTCATGTGGACACGCTAGATCTGTGTGACGCGTTTCCGGTAAAGCCTCCACGAATCACAGCCCTAAAGGAGCCCTAAGAGCCTGACTTTCCTTGTAATCTTTGTCCTTGGCGGACCTTTCTTGACATCTTGACGTTTTTCGGGTTTAAGTCAGGAGAGCGGGACGCGATCAAGAGTTGTCTGTCCTGTTCAGTTAAGACTAAGAATCTGACGTCACAACAGGGCTCAAGTGTGGACTGAAGAGGGTGTTGACAGACTTTTCTTGTTAATGTCTGGCTTGAGTGTGAACTGTTTCTTTTTCGCCTGTGGAGGTAACAGCTGGGGGAGGCATTGTTGCAGCTGCCAATGTCCGGCCTGCCATCTATTGATGCTCGCTGCTCCGTCACTGTGGCAACGACACATCTATCGTGCGTGGATTGATAAACATTGCAACCGCCTACTACGTGGTACTTACTACTGCTACGTTCGAAGTTCTGAGTTTTTTTTTTCCTGTTTCTGTTTCTCTTTTTTTCTGAAGTGTGACGTGTACAGTTTCCAACGTGGTGAGTGAGTTTAAGACCTTTGTTTCTGTCATATTTAATTCCCATTTATTTTAATTTTTTTTAGAAAAAGGTAGATAACTTCGTTTGTCTTGCTTAAAAGAACCTTAGGTCTCTGCCATGGTTTCTTTATTTCGTGATTATTTCTTTCCTCTCTTCATTTTCTTTCTTTCTGTCTTTCGTTTCTTCTTTCTTTTCTTCTTCTGGAATTTTTGAGCCCAGTCAATCTGCCAAGTCTTCTACAGGAACAGATTATGTGCATATCCTATCAGCTATGATGAGATGTACAGCCAGGTGTTACTTTCTCTGCCTCAATAAGTGCCCGACGTCCTTAGCAGTAGTCGTAG
>CM065744.1:7121818-7144318 GCA_033310375.1 Conus canariensis | reverse complement strand
GGCCCGGGCGTTTTGGTAATTTTTTCTTTTTCAAATTCTTTTGCTGCTCTCTCACCAGATGTGTTATAAATGTGTTGAAAATCTTTCCAGTACTGAGCACAAGCAGAATGGTAGTCTATCTGGTTTTGAATTAATTGATTATTTCTTTCAATAGCACTATTTGTGACTTCTTCTGCATCGATCTGTATCTCCTCCTCGTCACTAATAGTTATAGAATCCACTTCTTGCGATAGTCCAGTACTTTGAGCCATTACAAGTAGGCCACATATTTACACACACACACACACACACACAAGCAGCGCGCACACAACAGCAATGTTTAAAGTGTTGAGTCAGTCAGGGAAGGCCGGTCAACTATTCACCAAATGATAGGTCTGTCCGCACAGCGGGCGTGCGCTAACACGTTCTTTGCTATAGCGTGAGCTGCCTCTTTCTCTGTTCTTCATCGCGCTTAACTAGTAGTTGCAGGCCAGCCCGACAACGAATCACTGCTCAGCGCCCAGGCACATCCTGTTCAGTCACAAAGCAAGTGGCTGACATATCAAATGACAAGTGGTCCTACCAGTTCCACTTTTCACCCCAAGTCCTTAATTAAGTCACCCCAAGTCCTTAATTAAGTCACCCCAAGTCCTTAATTAAGTCACCCCAAGTCCTTAATTAAGTTCTTAATTAAGTCACCCCAAGTCCTTAATTAAGTTTCCCCAAGTCCTTAATTAAGTCACCCCAAGTTCTTAATCAAGTTACCCCAAATTCTTAATCTAGTTCTTAATCAAGTTACCTTAAGTTTTTAATCAAGTTACCTCAAGTTCTTAACTTAAGTTACTTTAAGTTTTTACTTAAGTCATCCTCTAAGTACAACCAAGTTCTTATTCAAGTCAATTTATAATTATTTATTAAGTTCTTGAAATATTACTGCATATCAAATGGATCAAAATGAGATTTTGTTGTTGGCAGTTCTGGTATTCTTTTTTGTTCAGATTTTGTATTTAGTGGCTGTGATTTTTTGGGCTGCTTTGGTTTTTGCTGTCTTTCTTTATATGTTTTATAAACGTAATAACCACCCCCACCAACAGCAATGACGCCAAAAATGCCAACTCTTTTAATCCAAATAATCCATGATGATGTTGCGGGACTTGAAACAACTTGTTCTTGTTGTGGCTCTGGCACAACTGGTGTTTTTTCATTATGAGTTATATGTTGTAACTCTAATTTTCTTTTTTTGTTCCACTCTGCTAATTTTTTCCCTGCTTCAACGCGCCCAGGATTCTTTTCACGGGTCACTTTCTCCATCAACGTTTTCTGCTCGGTCATTTTTAAGAGAAATAAAATCTATATGATTAAACGTAATTAACCCCATAATTACTGGCGACAATAATGTTCCAAATCTGTAATATAGATCACATCCTAGAGACTCTAATGACTTTGTTAAAACTGGATCCTGCGTTAAATCGTACATAAAATCTTGTTCAGAATCAATGGGTGCAAATCTACTAACTAGTTTAGTGTACAAACTAAGAACAGTTTGTCCGACACTTTTGACCATTCTTGACCCCAGTTGCGCTTCATACCTGTTGTGATACTTTACAATGTCTTGCGGCGACATCTGTTGAATCTGTTCTATGCTGAATTCATTTCCGAGGTACTGTTTTGTTTTTCCACACGCCGCCAAAGAATACAGCCTTTCCTTTTGGCGCATAATAGCTTGGTCATCAACTTGATTATTTGTAATCATAAGTTCAGGAAGTAAATCATCGCAGTTCATGTTTTATTAATAATAAATATTATTTTATTTTTAAAAAATGAGCACCGAAAAAACTGTTGCCAACCTCGTATACCATTCTGCTGTTATTGGAGGTCTAAGTGTAGGATACACAATGCTTGGTAAAAGCTTGTTAAGAATAAAACCAGCAGATCTTGGCAAGCTAGATTTTGAAGACTCAGCAAAACTGGTTGCTATTATTACAGCTTCATTTGCTACGAAAGATTTTCTAGTTAAGCAAGGAATAATTCCAGACAGTATCAATATGTAAAACTGAAAAAAATACATTTATAAAAATGGCTTCACTCGTAATGATGATAGGCGGCGCAGTGGTCAACGCGCTTGCTTTCAGCGGAAGTAATTACGCGTTTAGTAAACTGCAAAATAACGATGAGAGAAAAAGACATAACAGAGCTATGGAGCAACTAGCCGCTGCACAAGACACCTATGAAAAGCAAAGAATGGAGCAGTTAGATTTTATTAACGACAGACTTAAACAACAGGGACATGCAGCTTACACATTTAAAGATGTTGACCAGGCAATAAAAGAATATTTTCTAGTAACAGGCCAACAAGTTGAAACATTGCCCCCACCAAAATTCAGCGATTACTATCAACCATCAGAAAAACAAAAGATGCAAGAAATATTGTTTATTGTCTTTGGCATGACCGCTGTGTATTTTGTTGCACAAAGTATTGGCTGAATAAAAATGTACAAAATCTATTATTCTCCAAAAGGATATTGGAAGGGAATAACGGCAATTAAAAAGCTTAGCCAAGCAGCAGGAGTCAGTGAACAAACAGCAAAAGAATGGTTATCTAAACAAGCGATTTGGCAAATTTATTTACCTGCGCCTAAACGAATACAGAGACCACACTTTGTGAATATAACTCCAAACGACACCCATCAAATGGACCTTCTATATTTACCCCATGATACGATTAGACGAAAAAGATTTAAGTACGCACTTACAGTCATTGATATAGCTTCAAGATACAAAGATGCGGAACCATTAACACAAAAGAGTGCTTCTGCTGTTGCTGTCGCTATACAACTGATATATCAACGAGGCCCTTTAACTTATCCTCGCATGGTTCAAGTCGATGATGGAAAAGAATTTAAAGGTCAAGTGAATCAATTATTGTTAAAACATAGAGTTACCATTAAAAGAGGCATTCCGGGTGTTCACAGATCACAGGGTTTGGTTGAAAACTTTAACAAACAGTTATCTGAAAGACTTTTCTCCTACCAGTATCACAGAGAGCTGATTGACAATTCTCGCAACACAGAATGGGTAAAAAGACTGCCCTCAGTTTTGCGCGCAATGAATAATTGGGGAAGAATTTAAAGGGCTAAAACCAGTACAAGCAATCAAAACCAAACGAATAAATGTTGCTATTGAAGACTCATCCAGTAAACTATTACCATTTGGTTTAAAAGTGAGATACCTTTATTCACCGGGAGAAGCGGAAGGGGACACTCGCATCAGGGCAACAGATCCAGTTTGGAGTGTTGATCCATATGAGATAAAAAAAAATTGTGAAAATGAATCCGCCCGTGTATTATTTACGAGAAACTGACACAACAAAACGACCAGCCCCCCGAAGATCTTTTGTGAAGGAAGAACTGCAGATAATCCCGCCAGACACAGTTCCAGTCGCTTAGTTAATTTAGGCAAATACATTTGAGTTTAAAATGGAAGCTCAAAAGAAAAATTCAAAATTAATACGTCAATTATCTGCTTATAATATTATTATCAAAAAAATATTTAAGAACATTGACAATCTTATGCCAGACAATCGCTTACTACCCCTAGATTCTGATATTTTGATATGGAAAAATCAAAATCTTGAAATGATAAAAAAAATTGAAGCACATTTAGCAGTAATGAATAATAATGATTTGGCTATACTGGATAATGATATAGTTGAGCTTCTGATAACACTTGACCAAACAGAAACTCCATGAAGACATATGATTATACTATTCTCCAGTGCCCAATTGCATATGAATACTCTGGATTAACAAATACTCTTTTCGTGTTCGTTCTATCTAATGACTTCTTTGTTACAACAGTTGTGTTAATCTCATGTAGATTAGATCGTAGTTTGTAATTGTCATGATGAAAAGTCTTTTTATTGAACAATGCTTCTTTGTAGTTATCATGCGATATATTTGACTGCACAACACTGCGAGATATTCCCTTTGCTTTTTTAACAGTTTTTGTTTGGCTAGCAAGACTGTACATTTTCGACCTTAAACCAATAAACTCCTTGATCACACCTCCAGATAATTCATCCTTCATCTTACCTAAAACCTTCTTATTAATAACTGAATGCAAAGGTGAATCTTTAGGGTAATCAGATGTGTCGTACCATCCGGCATGCTCTTTTGCTACTTCTGTTTCTAAATCTTTGTAAAAATCTTCAGTAGGGATGTCGATTACAAAGGAATCTGTATCTGTGTACAGAACTCTGGACTCTGGATACAAGGGTTTAAAGTAGTCGTAAAGAAATTCTAACATCAAAAGCTTCGACAGCTCTAAAACAGTAAACCCAATAAAAACAGGTTTGTCCAATTTGACTTTCTTTTTTTTCATCATTATTCCAAAAAGCTGATCATGAAATCTTCTGAAGTCTTGGTAGTTGGGTTTTGACACCAGCTTAATTGCATCGTTCTCTCTGGTGACCAATCTTACATCTTTGCGCTTGTGCGGATTTTCCATAGTCTTTCCAAAACAGCTATTGTTCATCAACTTGAAAAAGTCTTTTTCTGAAGCATCTGCGGATTTAGTTCTGAGATCAGTATTCTTCATGATGTATGGTTTCATGAACTGTTCTTTATCAAATTCAATTATACGATGAACTGCTGTTAACTTTAAACCATGTCTTAAATAAAATTGGAGAAGTCTGTAATGACAGACATAATTTTTTTTGTCACGAAGATTAGGCACAAGTTTAGGCGGTTCTGTCATTGACACTTTTAGGGTTTCTGCCGCTAATGGATAGTCATTATGGTAATCATGAAGTTCATGAGGATATTCTAAATCAACTTCTAGAATAAAGCCCCGTTGTTGATCAGCTTCTAGACTCTGAAGCCATTTTAAAAACTTTTGAATGTCTTTTACACCTCCTGTGTACATTTTAAAGTTACGTAATGGAAGTGATTGACTCATAGCCCAACCATACAGATTGTTTGCATCTAAATACATAAGATAGTTAGAAGTTTTACTTGGATCATAGTTGTCTAGGTATTTGTTGTTTGCTTTACAGTAATGGTGAGACGCCATACTAATTCCGCCACGCAATCCGTTTTCAATCATCTGAAGCATTGGTAGGTCAGACAACAGGTCAATCTGTACACCAGTAAATTTTAAAAAGGAATCCCAACTCATCCCAGGCACAGAAATATAATGCGCAGGATCTAGACTATAATGTTTCATGCAGGTCTTTCTGTAATTTTCAAAGATATCCGCCAACAAACAAGTATCCGCCATTAAATAGGAATCATGATAGTCTCCCATTGTTTCAGAGTCTAATTTTTGCCATGCTTCTTGAGCATAAGAATAATCAGAATCACTGATGTCCTTTCCTCTAAGACTACTAAAGAACGCGCCTTTAGGCGGAAGGGCTGTCTCTTCAAACCTTTCCCAGCTGTTCATGTACTCATAAGGATAAACGCCCTTTCTAATCACCGTTGGGTCAAAATATTCTTCCGTTATTGGGCAGGACTTTAAGGACATAGCCAGTGACTCTAATGATCCCATCAGGTGTTGCATAGAGTCATAAAAAGACAGGTTATTTAAAGTGAAACACATGTACTTTTCTGATGACTGCGCAATGCATGACACCCTAAAGGCGCTAGTTACTGCTTGCAATATAAGATGGGAATCATAACCTCGCAAGTTATGAAAGAATATAGGCAGCTTCCAAGTCCTAGGATCAAACTTTAGTTGAAGATTGCAATTGTTATGCGCTGCTCCTCTAAACTTTCCGCTAATGTGATCATGGTCTCTTACTGTTGGATTTAAACTTTTAGGTGTTAGCTCTAAACCACAAATCCAACAGTGAGTGGCTGAGTCATAGCGATCTTGATCTTCAGGAGTCATCTTTAGATCGGATAGGGTCAGATTATTAGAACAGACATTTCGCACTTCCTGCATGCGTTTTAAGAAATATTTTGCAGCATGATCCCCTCTATATAATTCTGGCTTTGAATGTTCACCATCTGACCTGACAACAATGAAGGCAAATGAACAAATCTGGTGGTTATTCATTATAACTGTTTTTGGTAAATGTTTTGGAGCAGGTCCTTCATAAGGAACAATAAGCGATTCAAAGTCTGCGTAAACAACGTATGGAGACCTCTGGAGTTTTTTGTAATTCTTAAAACTAACCTTACTGCCTTCTCTTGGCATAATTAGTTCTGTATTGCAGTCAACTGGACTGAGACAATGTTTTACATGTTCGCTCGCAGCTTGAACGGACGGAATTCTTGTTAAACATTTTCTACAAAATTCTTGTTTGCTATGTTGTTTTGTAGTATGCACTAGTAATCTACTCATTGTGCGTATTAGAGTGTAGTGCAACCCATTAAGGCTTTGCATTAGGAGTAAGTCTACATGAGTTTTGGTTGGTTCGCCTATTGTTGGACTGTTCTTTGACACTCTAATTGGCAGAAGGTTGGTTTCTTCAGACCATGCGTATACGTTAACAGTTATTGGGGGATTCTGTTCTTCAAACTGATCAATTTTGTCTACAGCCATAGGAAAGGTGAGTCCATCAAAGTTAAGATCATTGACCCAAGGTTGATAGTTAGATACTCTCTCTGCATTTTTAGCAACGTGATGCAGCTTCGCAAGAACGCACCACATAAAACATTTGTCGTCTGAATTCTTTATGTTCAAAACTGCTCTCTTTGCAACTAATGCCGGTGGCAGCGGAATGTAAGACTTGCCTACAATCGGCTCATACTTAGCCTGTCTTAATCTGATGTCTAGGACTTCACCCTCTGACCAACCAGAGCCTCTCATTTTAGCTGCTTCAGAGGCTTCATTAAACTGTGTAAGAAGTTGATCTGCCCAACCGGGTGTTAAGTCATTATAAGAAAGAATAGTCTGCTGTTTAGTTGAGACCCAGACTTCTAGATTTTCTTCGTTTATTGTTATATAGTCGATTAAAACAACTAACCTTACTTTAACTGGAGGGTTTATTGTTAGTTTACTTGGAACTTGAGAAATAGCATGTACAACGCTTGCCTGTACGTTTGTTGGATCAATAACTTCTAAAACGACCTCATTTAAAGCTTTTGACAAACGCTCTTCCTCTTCCATTGCATCTAACCAAGAGTCAAAACTGTCATATATCTTATCCATGTTGAGCTTCTTTTCTAACTCAAAATATTTATTTAAATTAATTAATCAATATCAGAGGTCTTTTTGTGCTTAGACTCATAAACTAAAGTATAAACGCCCTTTGGTGTTGTTAATGTGATCTGTTTAGAACAGAGTTTAATGTCTCGTTTACTTTTTTTAAACATTCCTTTTTTATCTGGTCGGTGTCTGGTTGTTGAGAAAAAGTTGCCCTTGCCTTTCTTTGAAGATCAAACTTTTGTCTTTTGTAGTCCTCAAAATCAGCCTGTAGGCGACTAAATTCTTCATCCGTGATGTTTGAGTCAACTAGTGCTTTATCAATTATCAGTTTGAAGGAACTAAGTTTAGCTGTTATTAGTTGAACCATAGCTGTGTGCTTTTGGAGTTTAGCTTTTATTTTTTTGCTGACAGCACTTACAGCCAATGAACACAGGCCAAGAGTTAAAGACAAACCGCCTAGAGGTAAAGCTGCCGGTGCACCTACGCCTGTTGCTAAGAGACCTACACTTGTTCCTGCTGATAGAGCACTAGTGATCGATGCTCCAGTATTAACATATGTAACAGCATTAAAGACAGCAGAATACCTTCGTTTGGTTTTACTGTATTTTGAAAGGTCCTGCTCTAGTTGGGTTTGCATTTGTGTTATGTTTGTTAATCTGAAAGTTTTTATGTCAGAGTTGCCTACTATCTCTTCTTTGGGCACTTTTGGATAAACCTGAACAGACATGCTTTTTTTTAAAAATAAAAATAATTTAGTATTGGATATCTTTTAATCTGTTATCTTGAATATTCAGCTGCGCATCATATATTAAAAACAAATGTACATTAAGTGGTTTATCACTCTCTTTTTCTTTATCAATTTGAATGTTTATTACGTCTTTAACTGTTCTCCCACTCCCATGCAACTGATTATCCTCTGTTGACCTTAGGTCAATCCATAAACCGTATTTCGTTGTTAAAAATTCATCAAGTCTAACACTGTGAAGGTGTAGATCTTTAGACACAAGGTCTACTGTTGGACTTCTAGACCTCCCGCCTCCAAACAATTTTCTTATTTCATCAAAATGATGATAAGGTTTAAGCCCACTACCGTAGACTTGGTTAGGACTACCCTCAATTGAACATTGTACTTTCGTTATTTTAGGATTGATAAACTTTTCACTTTGTCTTTTGAATGGTTCTTCATCTTCACACAGCAATAAAATACCTTTAAGGGATCTTGCTGTGGCACTAAAACTAAAGTTCCATATAGTGTCTGCCCTGCTTTTAGGATATTTAGTATGATGAATCACTCTTTCGTAATATATTGCTAATTTTGACTGATATTGTTGCTCAATTAGCCTTGCTAAGTTAGGGTTGCTAACAATGTCAAACTCTAACGAGATGTCGAAAATGCTGTACTTGGAATTAGTGTCTGAAGATTTAATGACACGTTTGTATTCATTAAAAGTTAGTTCATATGACAATCTGTCTTTTAATGCTCCTTGAAAGTATGGTGCATGCGCTTTTAACAACTCAAAATCCAAGGGTATAGAAAAGCGATTTCCAAACGCATAACTTACAGCTTCAGCCTTGTTACTGTCTTTAGCATCTTCGGCGTCTATTCTGTGTTTTAGTGCTTCGTTATTTTCGATTCCTTGAAACGCGAGGTCAGCCCTTTCATTCGCGGTTAGCCATAGATCACAATAGATTAAAAATATGTCTGCATTGTGTAAAGAAAATATTTCTTGCCCCTCAAGTTTTATAGAAATTTTCTTAACGATTGCCCGTCCCAGATTCTGAACTACTGTCCTGTTTGCGTCTGTTGCTGATTCGAGTTCTATTTTGAAAGTAAGACGTGCAGATCCCGGCACAATCACTTCATCTGCTCCTAGGTCTGGAAATTTAACAGTAAGAATTTGATCTGAATCAATAGTAGATGGATTATTTGGAACAATAATATTCTGTTTATTTCCCTTCACGCCAAAGGGCTCTTTCAGTCTTCTATGCGGGTCAAGAATTGAGCCATATGCTTGTGACATTTTTTTTTATAAAACAAAAATAAATTATTTTTAAAACATGGCAGGCATTGAAGATTATGATGTTTTTGATCCTGGAGACGACATGAGTGAAATGACACCTTTGACACATCCATTGCGCTCATTGCGACATGAATTAACAGAAAGTAAGGTCAGATCATTTTATCAAAGTTTAGGTCAAGAACCTCCCGAATTTATAGACCCTAATGATTTTGAAACAAAAGATGACCATTTGTTTGTGAGAAACGACGAAGGACAACTTGTTCAGCTTACAACTAAACCAGACTCATCAAAGTTTTTTAAAAAGAGTACAATTAGACAAAGGCTCAGTGTGAGCGAACAAAATCGCCTTGGCATTACTAAACCAAAATTAGATAGGGAAGCAGTTGCTAAACTTCAAAACACACTACAAGAACTCCCAACAGATAACCAAATACAAAACATGGAACTTAAAGATTTAAGCCCAACAGCAGACGAAATAATACAAGCAGAAACCAGTTTTTCAGAAGAAACAGCATTAAAAACTATGCACGATCCGCCGCTACCTATGAGAGAAATAACGGCCCTTGATCATGCTTTGAGAAGCATCAGAGGCGAATTAACAAACAATTTAGCAAAACTGGGTGAACTAGATGAGCATATAAAAAGAGAAAAAGAAAAACTAGTTGAGGCTGATGACCACAACTTAGGACCTGGTGTTAAAGAAAGAATAACACAAAGACCAAAAGATCTTGAACAAGAGAGATCAGCAAGACTAGAAGTGTTGTCTAATAACCGAGAACAATTACGAACTCAAGTGAGCAGAATAAGAGAAACTATCCAAAGAATTTTATATGAAGACACAACGCTAGCAGAACGAATAAGAAAACTGTTTAGAGAGCAAGGTGTCACATTAGCAAGTGTTATAACAGCCTTAGGATTTGCAATAAGTACACTGGTGTTGGCTATTACAGGTGGCGGTGGTGGGGGAGCAGTGCCACCAGGACCACCATCAGATAAATCATGGGTAAAAAAACAACTTGATCATCTTGCAAGTTTATTAAAAAAAAAATTAGCCAGTAAAGCAATAGACTCTTTGCCTGGTATAATAGGTGGGATCGTTAGCTGGCTTTTGTCTGCCGCAAGTAAAGTAGTTGGCTTTATGGCTGAGCACTTATGGACATTAGTTGTCTTAATAGTTGGGTTACTTTATAGTAAGATAAAGACCAAGTAATCCTAGGGCAGTTAATCCAATAACAAGTGCCGTCTTTTCATATTCATGGTCATTATTTTTTGAGGCCACGGGGATTGGATGGGGTTTTGAGGGGGTCTCGGGGATTGGTGGGGCTTCTTTTTTTATTGCTATTGCTGGCTTAGAATTTATGTCGTTTTTTCCGACCTTCTCTTCTTTACCAGCCACAAGGATTTCATTATTATAGTTTATTATTGTTCCTATCTGAAGTCTGAGGTCAGAAGGCAGCATGTATAAACCAGTGCCAACAGCAAAGTCTACTTTCGATCTTGCGTATTGCAAAACATTTTGGTACCTTTTAATACTTGAAGGCAAATCAATTGCAGAATTAATAGAATCCTCTAAATTTGCTAAATACTGTTTTGGGCGTCAAAGCCAGTAGAAGGATCAATTATGTTTGATCTCGTTTGTGCTTGCGAACCTAGCAAACACCAAACATAAGTACGAATAGAGTCGTTTATTCGTTCTATTCCCGCTCTAGTTAGACCATTAGAAGTATCCAAAATAAATGTTGTCCATGCTGTTTTATGCTCTTGCTCTATGGACCCGAGGTGAACAGTTGTGCCTGAAGAGAAAGATGTGTAAGGAGGATTCCAATCATAGTTATACTTTCTGTGCACGCCCCAATAATAAAGAGTGCCTAAACCATGATTAAGATCCAACTTTTGTCTAAAGTCTGTCTTTGGGTCAATATCAAATTCGTTACAGATCCTTTCAAAAGCCTTGTAATCTATTCTGTTGCTGAATGGATTAAACGTTTTGTCATTTGGTAATGGCGCTTGCAGTTCAGATAAAATACGTCTGAAGGTGTAATAAAAATGAAATCTATACACTGACCTCACCAAAGGAACAGGATGATTTAAATGATCAGCATACGACACTCCACACCCAGTTGAAGCACAAAACACAGCAAAGTTTAACTGGTTCTGATAAAACTGCATCGGATGACTGAACCACACTTTCGGGATGTAGTCGTTTTTAATAGGAGGGTTAAGATATCTGTTCAATGGAGTACTAACCTTTACTTGAAAGGCGTCAGTCTGAGTCACAGAAATGTCGAGGGTATCAGTTGTTATATTTTTAAGATTGTAGTGCGGCCCAACAGAATATTTTGCATTAGTATATTTGAATGCACTCATTTTTAAATTTGTTTTAAAAATGTTTGTAACAATAACAACTCAAGACAGTCCTTCGTTTTTAGAATATGCTATTGATAATAACTGCGGAACCCAAAGGGTCGCACTCCATGAAATTTTTTACAAAGTCGTATGGTTTAATATAACTGAATCCAAGGAGAATAATAAGATTAAAAAATTTGATAACAGAGGAAACTTAGTTAGCCAGTTAACCATACCTGATGGTTATTACGGGTTTTGCTCGCTAAAAGAAGCAATGAGTAACTTCGACATTACTCTCAAACTTAACAATGCAAATTTGAAAATAATGTTGACATTCAAACCTGAAGAAGAAGTAGACCATTACCTTTTTGATGTAGAGCTAGCTAAAATGTTAGGCTTTGCAACTGACAATCATAGTTTTATAGTTACATCAGACGAAACTACTTATGAGGGAGAATATCCGCTCGATCTTGCATTACATTCATTACTCTATGTTCATTTGGACGAGCTGAGCACTGATGAAAACTTATATGATGGAAGGCCCTCAACTGTTTTAAGAGCTCTTCCATCAGGGAAAGCTGCATATTGCGATTATGAAATTATACAATTCCCTAATTTACAGTTTAAAAAATTAGCTTGTGGGAGGGTCAGATCATTTAATATAAAGATCACAGATAAAACAGGGAAAGTCGTGAAATGTGATAACCTGCACATTGTTTTAGAAATAAAATAATAAGGTGTACTAAAAAATAATGTCTCGTGGGCCAGAAGAATCAGGAGTTACATTAGCGCCTGAGAGGTGTGTAACTTTAGAATTAAAAGACCTTGCAGACGTTGAGGACTTTGAACAAAACGGTGAGATAGGCACTTTGTATGGTTTTGAGTACACTAAAGATGGTTATTATAAGCGCAAAGAGGTTGACGACAACAAACGGTTTCCTAAACTAGAACAACTACGCAATCTAGAAGCAAATAATGCGGGTCAGTATAAATATAAAATAGTTCGAAAAACTGACAACAAATGGCACTTAGAACCATATTTAGAATGGGACATAAAATTTGAATTCGTAAGCCCATTTACATTTTTTGACCGTCAAAAAAGTTTCAGAAAAGCATTGAACTCTGGCCCTTTACATGTAAGTCTTATGCCAGAGGACAACAGTCGGAAAGAGATCGAAATAAAGAAGTTTGGGAGCAAACAGTACATCCTCCACAGAAGAGAATCAGTTTTGAAGGAAGCTACTACAAAAGTACAGTTCTTTCCACGCACGTTATTAGGAGACACGTTCACAATAATACTTGAAATTTCTGTCTTAAAAGATGTGGGGAGGAATGGAGCTGTGGGTGTCAGTGACAACCTTATGGAAGGAATTCTTATTAGCTGGCAAAACTTAGACGTTGACAATCTTAAAGTTACTGTTGTGGTTCGTCACGATGGTGAAAATTTTAAGGTCGTAACAACAAGCAACAAAATCAATGTTAGTCTTAATAGAAACAATCTGACAAAACTGAGTTGGATTAATCTGACACATTTAGACCTTATAAGATTTTATTGTACTGATCAAATTTTGACGGATAGTATGATAACAACACTAACTGGTGTAAATTAAATTCTGTTATAAAACTATGGAGCAGATGACTTTGGAGTCGATGTTAAACTTTATGACAAAAACCCCTCATTGTTCATTGATTTGTGGACAGACTGGTTGTGGAAAAACAATATTCGTCTTAGACCTATTAGAAACAGTTTATCGTTATAATTTTGAACACATAGTAATTTTTTGTACAACATTAAAATGGAACAAAGCATATCACGACAGAAGGTTTATATGGGCAGACAACAACATATATTTAGTTGACCCTAGCAATAAATTAAGTGAGTGCTTAGAACATTTCTTTAGATCGTTTGAAGGAACACAAACACTATTTATTATAGATGATTGTTCAGCAGAGAGAGACATAGTCAAAAAAAGAAACGCTTTATCAAAACTGGCTTTTAGCGGGAGACATGCTGGGATAAGTGTATGGATTTTATGTCAGAAATATAACTCAGTTTTAAAAGACTTTAGAGAACAATTAAAGACAGTGGTTTTATTTCATATGAAAGATAGAGATGCTTTTGATGAATGTATGAAAGAAAATGATGTTATTGAAAACGATCAAGAAAAACAAAGGATTAAACAAAAACTGAAATCTAAAAAGTTTTGTAAATTAGTGTTAAAAACAGATAATCCTACACATTATGTATGTTTGTAAAGTGTTTACTATTAGAGAACTATAAAATAGGCATTCTGGGTAAGCCGGCGGAGCAACAGCGGAGCCGGGTGAGCCAGAATGCCTATTTTATAGTTCTCTAAAGGACATGAAGGAAATGAAAAGAAGGACGGAAAGAAGAAGAGGAGAGGAGAGAGAGAGAGAGAGAGAGAGAGAGAGAGAGAGAGAGAGAGAGAGAGAGAGAGGAGAGAGAGAGAAGAAAAGACAGGAGGAAGTTTTTTGAAGGAAAGAAAGAAATGAAGGAAAGAAGAAAGAAAAGAAATAAAGGAAAGAGAGAGAGAGAGAGAGAGAGAGAGAGAGAGAGAGAGAGAGGAGAGAGAGAGAGAAGGACGGAAGGAAAGAAAGAGAGGTAAAAAAGAGGAGAGAATGAAGGAAGGAGAGAAAGAAAGGAACATTGGTGGGGAAAGTTACCACTGACTTACATGTTGGGTAAGACACACACATAGCTGAACAGCCTGTCACCTGCTTGTCGCCGGCAAGAACTGACCAGAAAGGATGGGAAGAAGAGGGAAGGGAGATAACCAAAACAAAATGAAAAAGTGACCACGAACTGACCGACGTTGTAGCCTGCACGAGCCAACACACACGACTATACAGATGGTCAGCTACTTTCAGCTGAAAGCAATGCCCCGTGGACATGTCGATTCTGGCTTGTGCGTGCGTGCGTGTGTGTGTGTGTGTGTGTGTGTGTGTGTGTGTGTGTGTGTGTGTGTGTGTGTGTGTGTGTGTGTGTGTGTGTGTGTGTGTACAAACAACTCCCCGGCCTTTAGAAAATTTAGTGTCTGCAACTTCCTCTTTTCCTTAACTCTCTCTAATTGACTTTTTTCTTTTCTGTTTTGTTTTGTTTTGTTTGTTGTTGTTGTTGTTTTTTTTGTTTCTTTTTTTCTGTCGTCTGACTTTTCTGCTTTTATAGACCATTCTCTGGTCATGACGCTCTCGTACAATTTTTCTTTCTGGTCACAATTTATAACATGCCACCCGTTTCTGTTGTAAATTCGCGACGAGGTGGTTGAAATGTACCACACTACACAAAGCTGACTCCAGCTGTCCCATACTGCGGTTGGGTCCCCCAACCCCCATCACACACACACACACACACACACACACACACACACACACACACACACACACACACGCACAGAGAGAGAGAGAGAGAGAGAGAGGGGAGAGAGAGAGAGAGAGAGAGAGAGAGACGCTTGACGCTTGACGCGCGTTTAACGCCGCGCCATTTATTGTGAAGCCAAAGGTCTGTACACAAAGACTTCGCAGCGTCAAATTTTCGATTTTTCCAAAGAAAACAGTATGAAATGAAATGAAACATAGTTCTCGTTCGCTTGCATAAATTCAATCTCAGTAAGGAGACGCCAGCCCCAGAATCGGGGATTCCCGATTCTCTCGCTATGCAGGCCTTGTTTTCGGAGATCGTTTTTTCAAAACTCGAGTTAGGTTTAGGGTTAGGGTTAGGATGGGGTTGGGGTAAGGTTCAAATAATGTAGTGACTTCATTGCAATCAAGAACATACCGAAAAACCATCCCTAGAATTTACGTCAGTGATACATATTATAGATATTCACATGCATTTCAAGTGCTAGACATTAAATACAAATTTTGCTAGACATTAAATACAAATTTTGTATATAAGCATTGTACCCACATATATCCTATTCTGTTTATTCATGCGTTTACAAACATACTTCCTGTGTGCAAACATAGCCTAATCCTTTTATTTATACTTTATACTCATCAAAAGTATTCTAGCATCAAAGGGGCCTCATATAACATCTAGTCACACATTTATCATAATGATTCATTCAGAGATAAAGATGCTAAAGATCCCATGACAGTCCTATGCAGAGAGAGAGAGAGAGAGAGAGAGAGAGAGAAGAGAGAGAGAGAGAGAGAGAGAGAGAGAGAGAGAGAGAGAGAGAGAGTGTTTCTGTTACTTTCTTTAAATGTTTTATTTGTCTTTCTTTTTTTCTTTTTTGTTACGAATTTAGCGGGAGGGGTGGTGCTGTCACTACGACTTGACCTATCTGTCACAGTCGTTGTTTGTGTTGTTTGTCACCTTTCAGAGTTCGACGTTTTCAGGATTTCTCTTTTTCTTCTTCCCGTATGAGTTGGACAGTCTTGAAAAGACATTGTATGGTCGATTGAGCTGTGGGGGAAAAACCTGTACGCTCTGAAAGAAAGAAAAAGAACGGACGGGGAAGAAAGAAAAGACGGAAACAGGAAGAAAGGAAGGAAGAAGAAAAAAAGGCAAGCGACACCATCCTACGTTGCAGGCACCGCAAACACGACCATCCTCCCGATCACTTCTCACCTGAAAGGAAAGAAAGACAGAAAAAAGAAGAGAAGAAAAGGAAGGAAGGAAGGAGAGGGAGGAAAAGAAGTAAAGAATGAAAACAAAAAGAATTCGGGAATAGACAAGTAACCTTTGATTTACACGGTGGGTGTGGGTCTAGGGTGACCACACAATCCGTCACCTGTCATCTCCCTAAGAAAAAAGAAAGACAGGAGAAAAAGAAGAAAAAAAAGAGAAAAGATGACGAAAGGCCGCTGGCTTATTTTGTTGATTCAACGACAGATAGACAGAGGTTAGGGCACGTATTCACGTACACACACACACACACACACACACACACACACACACACACACACACACATCTCTCTCTCTCTCTCTCTCTCTCTCTCTCTCTGTCTCCTCTTCTCTTCTCTGTCACACACACACACACACACACACACACACACACACACACACACACACACACACACACACACACACACACACGCATACGCACATGGACACGTGCGAGTGCCATATTCTAAATTTAAAAAAGAGGGGGGGGGGGGAGAAAATCGACAAAATTTTTGTTTAAAAGGGGGTGAGAGATGAGAAAGAAGAGCAGGTCTAAAGGAAAGAAAGAAATGAAGAAAAGAAAACAGAGCATAAAAAACGTGGGGGAAAAGGAAAGAAAGAAATGAAGAAAAGAAAACAGAGCATAAAAAACGTGGGGAAAAAGGAAAGAAAGAAATGAAGAAAAGAAAACAGCATAAAAAACGTGGGGGGAAAAAGGAAAGAAAGGAAATGAAGAAAAGAAAACAGAGCATAAAAAACGTGGGGAAAAAGGAAAGAAAGAAATGAGAAAGAAAACAGAGATAAAACGTGGGGAAAAAGGAAAAAAGAAATGAAGAAAAGAACAGCATAAAAAACGTGGGGGAAAAAGGAAAGAAAGAAATGAAGAAAAGAAAACAGAGCATAAAAAAACGTGGGGGAAGGAAAAAGGGAAAGACTAGAAAGAACACTTAAGAAGGAAGAACACATACGAACAAAGAAATAACGAAAAGAACAGGGAAAAGAAAAAAAAAGAAAAAAAAGAAAGAAACGAAAGAAATGAAAGAAAGATGGAAAGAAGGAGGCAGGGAACTGAGGAAGGACAACTGAACTAAAATACAAAGGAAAGGGATGGAAGGAAGGAAAAGACAGAGAGAAAGGATGCAGCAGAACGACAAACAGAATTCACAATCGATGAACAGAAAAAAAAAAAAAGAAAGAAAGAAAAAAACGGAAAAAAAAAAAAAAGGCAGAAAGGAAGACAGAAGAAAAAGAGGAAGATAACAGAAAGGAAGGGAGGAATCAAAACAAGGAGGAGGAAACGAAGAAAAGTAACATGTGAAGGGAAACAAAACCAAAACCCAAAAAAAAAAAAAAAAAAAACCGAAAAAGAAAAAAAAGAAAAAAAAAAAGAAAAAGAAGGGGAAATAAGAAAGGAAACCGAAAGCAAGGAAGGGGAGGAACTGAGGCAAGAAAGACACGAAGAAAAGTAAGATGTGAACAGAAACAAAAGAAAAAAAAAGAAGAAACGGTGAGAAGGAAAGAAAACGAAAGGAAGGAAGAGAGAAACCAAGGCGGGAAAGATTTTTTTATAGTTAAAAAGTGAAGAAAAAAAAAATGATGGAAGAAGGAAGGATATGGAATAATAATAAGTGTCTGGTAACTTAGGTAGGGTGTGTGTGGAGTGTTAGGTGGCCATGGTCATACAGCTGTATGTAGGGTGTGGAGTGTTAGGTGGCCATGGTCATACAGCTGGTCATCTATTTCGCCTCTGCTAAGCCTGGTCAGTCAAGAGGAATCATCATATGGTGGTCAGAAGGAGGAACAATTAAAGAGAGCCGTTAAATGCACAGCACGCAGTCCGTCTCATTAGTTCAGGTTCAGGCCGGGGTTAATGAACCATTAGTTTATGACAGGCGGTGGTCTGGTAGTGGTAATGGCAGGTAGGGGGTGGTGGTGGTGGTGAAGATGGTGATGATGTGAGTGTGTGTGTTGTGTGTGTGTGTGTGTGTGTGTGTGTGTGTGTGTGTGTGTGTGTGTCCCTCCCGTTCCTCGTTATGATCAAGGTACCGGAACAGTGGCTACACGGAAAATGCGAGCGTGAGAATTCTGATCGTTTCATCTGCCAGTCAGCTGACATTACCATCTCTGAAGCATGCACACGCACGCACGCACGCACGCACGCACGCACGCACGCACGCACGCACGCACCACACACACACACACACACACACACACACACACACACACATGCTCGCAGGTGCGCGCGCGCACGCGTGAACGTATTCAGGAAGGATTTCCTTTTTGTACCTCTCGTGCTTAAAGTCAGTGTGTTTTATCTGTGTCGATGCTGAAGTGGATTTTAAACAGAAACAAGCCCAAGTCAGAGGTTACATTGTTTGTACTTGGTCTTTGCGGGTCGTTTGTCTTAGCTTGTTTATTTGTATACATTGATATATATGCTGAGTCACCTGATTTGCCGAAGTCTGTAAACTTCGGTGCCGCTGGTAGCGAGGAAACCGTCATCCATGTTTGATTCACCCTAGCCAGATGGGAGACGAGAATAAGATCGCAGGTCCCGAATCCCGGGGATGGATGTTTCTACAAGGGTATCCGACTCATCACAGAACAGCCACAGCAACAAACAACAACAACAACAACAACAACACAACAACAACAACAACACCAGCGCTCTTCGTGAGTTAGAGTCCCCCAGTATCATGGGAGTCTCCCGGGGTCATGGGAGTCCCCTCAAGGTCTTGGGAGTTCCCCAAGGTCATGGGAGTCCCCCCCCCAGGTCATGGGAGTCCCCCCAAGGTCATGGGAGTTCCCAAAGTCATGGGAGTCCCCCAGTATCATGGGAGTCCCCTCAAGGTCATGGGAGTCCCCCAAGGTCATGGGAGTCCTCCCAAGGTCATGGGAGTTCCCCAAGGTCATGGGAGTCCCCCCAAGGTCATGGGAGTCCCCCAAGGTCATGGGAGTTCCCCAAGGTTATGGGAGTCCCCCAAGGTCATGGGAGTTCTCCAGGGTCTTGGGAGTCCTACCTGGGGAGGGGCGGGGTATGGAGACAGAGAGAGAGAGAGGGAGGGAGAGAGCGACCGATCGACGGACGGACGGTCGGATGGACGGTCGGACGGACAGACGGATGGACAGACAAACAGACAGACAGACAGACAGGCAGACAGACAGACAGACAGACATATAGACTGACGGACAGGCAGACATAATCATGTACAAGACAGAGAGACCTAAGAGAGACAGAAGCAGGGAGAATGTAGCCATATATGAGCATGCATGCACACGTGTGCATTCATTAAAGGATTCGTTAGAGAAGTGTAATGTTCTCTCTCTCTCTCTCTCTCTCTCTCTCTCTCTCTCTCTCTCTCTCTCTCTCTCCCCAGATAAACAGTGTGAAGAGTCCATGACTCATCATCATTTGTGTGAAGAGGAGGTAGAAGGGAGGCAGGGTTAGGGGAGGAGAGATTCGTTAACAAAGAGATAACGATGGGAAGGAGAAGTGGTGGAGGGGGAGGGCACGGTTGGTTTCGATCGTATCTCTCCACACACAACAGGACTTCAGCTGTCATGGTGTGGCCCCAGGGCTTTCATAACTCGCAGCATATCCTGCTTGTTCGTATTCATGCCTCGTCACTAGAGTTGTGAAGAAAAAACAAAAATCAGATATCCGGAATCTCACTTAAAAAAAAAAAATCAAAAGGAAAAGGACAGACTAAAAACTCGCGGATCAAATACAAAAGGGATCTCAAAAGAAAAGCAAACAAATAAAAAAAAAAGTGACAAATCAAACAACAGAACAAGCGCAACACTCGCACAAGTAAATACGATGAAGTCCGTTTTCTTGGCTGACACATGCCAAAAATAGCGACAGTCCTAACCCGGGGAAAAGCTGTTATAGCCTAAGAAGCTTCCAGCAACGTACAAGCCCTGAAAGCCTGCATGGACTGTATTCTGCTGCTGCTTCTCCGGCCGCTCCCGGCATCTTGGATAGCATGTGCAGGGTGTGGGGGTGAGGCCTGCCGTCCTCCGCCTGACCTGCCTCCCCTCCATGCTCCCAACTCTGCTAGTTGTTTCCTGGACCGGAATGGAGCTCCTTAGCACAACCTTCATCGTTTAAGAGCTGCCAACCATCCCGCTTTATGCCGAATTCATTATAGCACAACCTTTATCAGTCAAGAGCTGCCAACCATCCCGCTTTATGCCGAATTCATTATAGCACAACCTTCATCGTTTAAGAGCTGCCAACCATCCCGCTTTATGCCGAATTCATTATAGCACAACCTTTATCAGTCAAGAGCTGCCAACCATCCCGCTTTATGCCGAATTCATTATAGCACAACCTTCATCGTTTAAGAGCTGCCAACCATCCCACTTTATGCCGAATTCATTATGCTTAAACGCACGTCATTCCGCTTGACGTAAAAAAAAAAAAATAATAAAAATAAAAATAAATTAAAAAAATTCTGCTCGCAAAAAAAAGAAAAAAAGTTTGTTTATTCGCAGAATTTGCACATCTGCCGTTCGTATAGCGAAAGAGCAGTTTGGAAACTTACTTCCGGTTCAGCTTCTACCGCCGCCATCATGTGGAAGCGACCTGCTGGACCCTAGGCAGAAAAGGAGAAAAAGAAATTCGAGGAGAAGTGCAGGTTCAGGTTGCTGTCTGCTGTCATGATAGGAGTGCTGCTGATCCCAGTCAGCGATTCGGCCTGTGGAAGTGTTCAGCCTTGTCAGGAAGAACGTTACAGATTTTCGTCCCACTTTGGGTCCAGACATTTCAGCGGCACTGATGATCCTGAAGAATGAGTCGAGTCGTAAGATGAAGCTTAGTGACAGTGTACTCAGCAATGTAAAAGAGCGGCAATGATTCGGTGAAAGCACCTGACAGAAGAATAGAAAATAAACTTTCTGGAATGTCGGTGTTTTGGTTTGGGAGCGAAAGCAGATGCATTGCTCTCAACGGTCAAAAATTCCTCTCAGTTTTCAAAAAATGTTCCTCACAAGTCTGTTCAGAGGTTGGCAGGCCTGTCATTGTTATCCTTACTGGTGTTCAATTCCGTGGTCCTTTCTGCGCTGCTGTCGAGACTGCCGCAGTTTTCAGTTTCTTCTCCACATGTATGACGTTTTGAGTTCGTGTTCCTTTCGTGAAGATGGGCAAGTTGATAGGCACAGTCGTTGCACGGACGGTAGTGGCGCCATCTGAGATGGGACGCCCCAACTCACTCCAGCTCACCCCACCAAGACAATGATTGTCGTCAGTAGAGGGGGGGGGGGGGGGGGGGGCTTAGTTGGTGGTGTTGTCGTGCGTGTGTTGGGCCCAGAACAGGCGCCACTGAATACCGCTGAAATGACTCGACAGCGGTGCGGTGTCTCCTCCGCTGAGTGGCCTCATGACGCTGTGGAATGTCAGTCCTGGGGCGGCAGCGTGATGACACTCGGTGTGGCTGTGTGAGGACGAGCGACGTCACAGTGACGTCACATGTGGGGCACGTAAGACGGGACGAAAAAGAAAAGCCAGACACGTTTCAAGCTTCGTCATGAATATGGTGTATGGAAGTTCCGGAGAGGGCGAAGGTCTGCAGCGGATTTCAGTGAAAACCGCTCTCAACATGTTGCCATGAAAAAGGAAAGACAGAGGGGAAGGAAGAATGAGTAAATGATCAAATCAATGAGTAAATGATCAAATCAGTCAAGAGAAAAGGGAAAGAGAGTCAGACAGAGGAAGCGGGTGACGGAAAAGGGGAGGGAGGGGGGTACAGAGAAAGCTAAAGAGAGGGAGAAGTACAGGGCAGATGGGAAAATGTATCAGAAAGAAGGAAAAGATAAAGAGTGAGCGAGCGAGCCAGAAAGAGAGAGAGAGAGAGAGAGAGAGAGAGAGAGAGAGAGAGAGAGAGAGAGAGAGAGAGAACGAACGAACGAACGAACGAACGAACGAACGAACGAAATTTTGTTTATTCAGGGATATGAGATAAGCATACAAGCGTGCTTTTTTACACTCAGCCCTGAGGCTAAACAAACATTCACAACAATAGTGCAGAAAGTAAATTGTCTATATATGTAACAAGTATAACAAAGAAGAGAAAGAAGAAGAAGAAGAAGAAGAAAAAAAGAAGAAAGTATGAGAGACATAAATACACAATGTAGTCTACGCCAATTATTTACACAACTGATAAAGGCCACAGGAGGTAATTCGGTGATCAATTAAAGAAAAGAATAAGACAGAGCATATGCTAGTTTAACCGTGAATTTCTTAAATAAAGATTGATCCAATGATAATGGAAAATAGTACATACATACGAAATAATGAGTAAAAAGATAAAATATGCAGGGTTCAATTTCTGAATAACAACAGTTGCTGACATTTATACTTGTGATATTAGC
>CM065744.1:7109318-7119318 GCA_033310375.1 Conus canariensis | reverse complement strand
AGAGAGAGGGGGAGAGAGAGAGAGGGGGAGGGAGAGAGAGAGGGAGGGAGAGAGAGGGAGGGAGGGAGAAGAGAGAGAGAGAGGGAAGGAGAGAGGGGGAGGGAGAGTGAGAGGAGAGAGAGAGAGAGAGAGAGAGAGAGAGAGAGAGAGAGAGAGAGAGAGAGAATTTATACTTTACTGTCATTACCAGCATACTTTGTGCGTGTTTATGTGTGTCATTTTGAAAAGATGACATAGTCGTTTCATAACATTTAATCCAATTAAGATACATTAATCTAATCGAATCAAAATTTGTACAAGTGTAAAGGGGGCGAAAGAAAATCTCCAGCTAGCCTTGCCCTTGCGAGTACCAAGTTAACATAATAAAAACAAACAAACAAATAAACAAACAAAGATGCAGAAGCCGTAACAATAGAGATCGACTCGACCTGGTCAAGCAACACATTGCCGCTTCTAATTGTCTCGGGTATAACACGAAGATTGTTATTGACCGGTCTTGTCCACAACTTGTAATGCAAGGTTGTAATTGGGGCTAACTTGCTTCAGTCTTCTTTTTTTTTTTTTTTTTTTTTTTTTATGAATGTGCTTTTTCTGTCGATAATGGACGACCGGGGAACATCCCGCTTTGAGGGCCTGGACAAAGGGAGCGCACTCACATGCCACTCCTCTCGTATCCGGTGAAAACTTCTGTTAGTCTGAAACAGATTGTAGGTCCAAGCAACCGGACTTTAAAAAAAAGAAAAAAGAAAAAAAAATTGGTGTGTGAACACGCGCGTAATTCTTGTTTGTAGCCACTCGCAGCGTTAATTTCTTGTAAAGAACGAACAGTGGGACTGAATTTACCGGCTGGTTAACACAGAACAAGTATTGTTACTAAATTCACCTGTTGGTTAGCATGGAACACACACTATAACTGAATTCATCTGCTGGATAGCACAGGACAAACATCGGGACTGAAATCATCTGCTGGATAGCACAGGACAAACATCGGGACTGAAATCATCTGCTGGATAGCACAGGACAAACATCGGGACTGAATTCATTTGCTGGATAGCATAGAACAAACATCGGGACTGAAATCATCTGCTGGATAGCACAGAACAAACATCGGGACTGAATTCGTCTGCTGGATAGCATAGAACAAACATCGGGACTGAAATCATCTGCTGGATAGCATAGAACAAACATCGGGACTGAAATCATCTGCTGGATAGCATAGAACAAACATCAGGACTGAAATCATCTGCTGGATAGCATAGAACAAACATCGGACTGAAATCATTGCTGGATAGCACAGAACAAACATCGGGACTGAAATTCATCTGCTGGATAGCACAGAACAAACATCGGGACTGAATCATCTGCTGGATACATGAACAAACATCGGGATGAATTCATCTGCTGGATAGCATAGAACAAACATCGGGACTGAATTCATCTGCTGGATAGCATAGAACAAACTTTCGGGATGAATTCATCTGCTGGATAGCATAGAACAAACATCGGGACTGAATTCATCTGCTGGATAGCGCAGAACAAACTCGGACTGAATTCATCTGCTGGATAGCGCAGAACAAACATGGGGACTGAATTCATCTGTGGATAGCACAGGGGACTGAATTCATCTGCTGGATAGCACAAAACAAACATGGGGACTGAATTTATCTGTGGATAGCATAGAACAAACATCGGGACTGAATTCATCTGCGGGTTAGCACAGAAAAAAACATCGGGATGAATTTATTGCTGGATAGCATAGAACAAACATGGGGACTAAATTTATTGTGATAGATGAAAAACTCGGGAAAAGTCATCTGGGATAGCGCAGAACAAACATGGGGACTGAATTCATCTGCTGGATAGCATAGGACAAACATCGGGATGAATTCATTGCTGGATAGATGTAAAAAACATCGGGACTGAATTTATTGTGGTAGCATAGTACAAACATCGGGACTGAATTCATCTGCTGGATAGCGTAAAAACAAACATCGGGATGAATTCATTTGCTGGATAGCATAGAACAAACATCGGGACTGAAATCATCTGTTGGATAGCATAGAACAAAATCGGGACTGAATTCATTTGCTGGATAGCATAGAAAAACATGGGGACTGAAATCATCTGTTGGATAGCAACTGGAACTTTTTGACAAAAAGTGTATGACAACGCGCGTTTGTAAGCTGTCCGATGATAACACAATGATAAAACTGACACAATAATAACTACTTGACTTTCAGTGCACTGCACAATAATAACTAAACACAATAATAACAATTTGACTTTAGGCATCTGACACAATAATAAAATGACACAAAAATAACCAACTTGACTTTCAGCTGCATCTAAACAAACAAACAATGCACATTTTACTCACGCCTCTCGTAGCATTTTTGGCGAACATAAAAAGTGTTGTCCCCGTCAGTGACGCATCAACATCGGAAGGCGTAGTGCTTCCGTGAATTTCCCAGATCTATTCGAACTGTCTTATCTTTGCGTGGAAACGTAATGTTCTTGACGTAGACAAATCTTGTGTCATTTATTGCCTCATTTTCATGAAACTATATACATAAATTTGCAGTTAAATGAACTTTTAAATGAGTCAGATACATATCTGTCTTTTCTTTCCACATCTCTTCTGCTTAGAGGGGCATGTAAAAAACATTGTGATGTTTAATTGTGCATGAAAAGCGTTCTGTTCCGCTGTCCTTTAGATACCACTCAATCCCAAAAACATTTCTTTTGTAACAATTCATTTGTAAAAGGTTTTTTAAGGGGTTGGGGGGGGAGGAGGAAAAAAAAGGAAAAAAAGGGGGGGGTCTTTTTTTGGTACCAGGAAAAGGGAATTTAGCAAGGGAAACTTTTTAAAATAAAAAAAAATTTTTTTTTTTTGTTGGGGGTTTTTTTTTTTGTTGGGGGTTTTTTCCAAAAAAAGGGGAATAAACTTTATTTAAACAAAAACAATAAAGGGGCTAAAAATAGAAAAACCCCCGGGGAAAAAAAAAAGAAAGAAAAAGAAAAAGCCCGAAAAGGATTTTTTGGGCACAAAAATTTTTTTTCGTTTTATTTCTTTAAAAAAAAAATTTTTTTAAAGGGTTAAAAACCCCCCAAAAAAAAAGAATGACAAAAAAACAAAAAAAAAAAATTTAAACCCCAAACAAAAAAAAAATAAAAATGATTTTGTTTATTTAAGAAGGACGGGGGGGGGAAAAAAAAAAAAGGGGGGAAAAAAAAGGGGGGGCAAAAAAATTTTTTTTTTGGGGGATGAGAACTTTAAAGGGTTTTTTTTAAAAAGGGAGGGTAAAAAAAAACAAAAAAGGCGGGGAAAGCAAAGTAAAATAAGAAAAAAGGGGAAAAAAAAGGGGGGAAAAAAAAAGAAAAAAGTTGGGGGGTAAATAAAGTTTTTTTTGCCAAATTTTTTCCAAATTAACCCTGGGGGAATTGGGTTTAAAAAAAAAAAAGGGGGGTTGTGTTTGTTTTTTTTTAAATTTGTTTTGTTGGTGTTTCAAAAAAATTTTAAAAAATTTGGGGTTTTTTTAAAAAGGGAAAAGGATTTTGGGGGGAATCAGGGTTTTAATGGGTTTTTTTTTTAAAAAAAAAAAAAAACAAAAAAAATTTTGGAAGGGAAAGGAGGGGGGGGGGGGGGGGGGGGGGTTTGGGTTTTTGGTTTGGGGGTTGGGTTTTTATTTTTGTTGTTTAAGAAAAATTTTTTTCCTTTGGGTTTTTTTTGGGTCTAAATAGGAAAAAAAAAAAATGACCCCTTTTTTCCCTTTTTCCCCCCTAATTTTTTTCCCCCATTTTCTGGGAAAAATGTGGGGGTTTTGCGGTGGACGGGGGGGGTGTTTGGTTGTGGGGGGTGTTTGGTTTTTTAGGGTTTCTTATTTTTGTGGTTGGTGGGTTTGGTGTGGGTTCAAAATTATTTTCGATTTTGGTTTTGGGTTGTCGTGGGGTGTGTTTTTTTTAAAGGGGAAAAGGGGGGGGGGGGGAGGGGGGGTTGGGGGGTGAGTCAAGGGGGGGGGGGGGGGGGTCGAATGGGGGGGGGGGGTATTTTAACTGGGACCAAAAAAAAACCCCCAGGAGCCCTTAATCATGAAAAGGGGAACAGGAGGTGTGTGTGTGTTTGTGGTTGGTGTGTGTTGTTGGTTGGGGGTGTTGGGTTTTGGTGGTTTTTGGTGGGGTGTGTTGGTTCGTTTTAAGCGTGCTGTGGTTTTTCAAGGAGGAAAAATGGGGAATTTCCCTTTTTCTTTTGTTTTTTTTCCTTTTCCTTCTTCTTTTTTGTTTTTCCCCTTTTCCCCGATTTGGTTTTTTAAAAAAATTTTATGAAAACACCCCCTTATTCCCTTTTTTTAAAACCATAAAAAATTTAGCCCCACCCTCCCCCCCCCCCCCCCCCCCCCCGAAAAGGAGAAGCCCGTTTCAGGGGTGGAAAAAGGAAAGGGGGGAAAAAAAAAAGGGGGGAGGGGAAGGAAGGGAAAAAAAAAAAAAAAAAAAAAGGGGGGGATGGAAAAATTCGAGGGGGGGGGGGGGGAGGGGGGGGGGGGAGGGGGGGGGTTGTCGATTATCTTTGTACACACGGATCTGTAAAAACTTTTCCCCCGGGTTTCTGACGAGTGAATTGGTCCGTTTGGGTGGGTACAAATAGTGAATGAAATGAATTTTTAAAAAAAAAAACAAAAATTTACTTTAAAATAGTAAAGAAATAAAAAAAGAAAAAGCAGAAAGACAAAAAAAAAAAAAAAAAAAAAAAAAAAAATAAAGGCTAAAAGGACAAAAATAGTATAAAAAATTTAAAAAAAAAAAAACAGGGGAAAAAGGGCCCCAATAAACAATAATGCACGTATTGCCCGAGTAAAGAGAAGATGATTGCTTCTTGTAAAGTCCCCAAAGGAATGAAAAGGTGTATGATCTTGAAGCAGATATTTTTAGAGATTTCTTCTTGTCGCTTTTTTCGTTATTCTTTTACCGACCCCACTGCCCTGACAGGAGATGTGACTAGGGGAGGGGAAAAGGGAAAAAAAAAGAGAGGAGAGGAGAGAGGAGAGAGGGAGAGAGAGAGAGGGAGAGAAAGAGGAAGAGAGGGGGGGAGAAAGAGAAAGAGAGAGGAAGAGGGGGGAGAGGAGGAGGAGAGGGAGAGAGAGAGGGAGGGGGAAAGGAAAAGGAGAGAGGGGGGGGGGAGAAAGAGAAAGAGAGAGAGAGAGGGGGAGGGAGAGGGGGGGAGAGGAGAGAGAGAGAGGAGGGGGGGAGAGGGGGGGGAGAAAGGAGGAGAGGAGGGAGAGAGGGGAGGGGGGAGGGGAAAGAGAGGAGAGAGAGAGGGGGGGGAGAAAGGAAAAAAAGAGGAAAACAAAAGGGGGAGGGAAGGAGAAAGAGAGGGGGGGGGGAAAAGAAAGAGGGGAGTGTGAGAGAGGAGGGGGGAGGGAAAGAGAGAGAGAAAAGGGGGAGAGAGGAGGGGGGGGGGAGAGAGGGGAGGGAGAAAGGAAAAAAAAGGGGAGAGGGGGGGAGGGGGGGAGAGAGAGGGGGGAGGGGGGAGAGGGAGGGAGGGGGAGAGAGAGGGGGGGGAGGGAGAGGGGGAGGGGGAGAGAGGAGGGGGGGAGAGGGGAGGGGGGGAGGAAAGGGAAAGAGAGGGAAGGGGAAGGGGAAAGGGGGGGGGGGAGTGAGGGGGGGAGAGAGAGAGAGAGAGAGAGGAGGAGAGGGGGAGAGAGAGAGAGAGGGGAATTTATTCTTTTTGTCTTCCCCCATTTTTGGGTGTTTTGTGTGTCATTTTGAAAGTGACTAGTGTTTTAAATTTATAATTAAGAACATTAAAATAATCGAATCAAAATTTGTAAGGTAAAAAGGGGGAAAAAAAATTCCAGTAGCCCCTTCCTTTTGGGTAAAGTTAAAAATTAAAAAAAAAAAAAATAAACAAACAAAGATGCAAACCCAACAATGAGATCGATGATGGGAAGCAAAATTCCTTTAATTGTTGGGTAAACACGAAGATTGTTATTGACCCCTTTTTTCACAATTGTAATGCAAGGTGTAATTGGGCTAACTTGCTTCGTTTTTTTTTTTTTTTTTTTTTTTTTTTTTGATGTGTTTTTTGTCGATAATGGCGAGGGGAACATCCGTTGAGGGCCCCGGACAAAGGGAGCGATACAGCATTTGTACGGTGAAAAATTTTTGTCTAAAAAAAATTGTGGGGCAAGCAACGGACTTTAAAAAAAGAAAAAAAAAAAAAAAATTGGTGTGTGAACACGCGGAAAATTTTGTTTGTAGCCCTGCAGGTTAATTTTGTAAAAAACGAAAGTGGGATGAAAATTGGCTGGTTAAACAAAAAAGTATTTTTTTAAATTACCCCTTTTTGGGTTGCATGGAAAAAACTATAATAATTCATTGTGGATTTTCGCAGAAAAAAATGGGACTGAATTATCTGTGGATAGCCGGACAACTGGGCTGAATTATTGTGGTAGAAAAGGCAAAAATCGGGGGGAAATTATTGGGAAGATGAACAAAAAAACGGGATGAATTCTCTTTTGGTAGCACAGAACCAAAAATGGGTGAATTTTGCTGGGTGAAGGACAAAATCGGGATGAAAATTGTTGGATGATGAAAAACTGGGACTGAATTTCTGCTGGATAGCAAGAAAAACATCGGGATGAAATATTGCTGGATGATACAAAAAATGGAGAATTATTGTGGTTGCATAGAACAAAACCGGGTGAAGTCATTGCTGGATAGATAGAACAAACATGGGACTGAAATATCTGTGGATGCATAGAACAAAAAATCGGGATGAAGTATTTGGGGTAGCATAGAAAAATCGGGATGAATCATTGTTTGGGTAGAAGAACAACTCGGGGAAAGAATCATTGTGGATAGCATAGAACAAATCGGGATGAAATTCTGTGGAAGCAACTGGAATTTTTCAAAAAATGGTTTAAAAAGCGGTTTGAAGCTGTTCGTGATAATACAATAAAAAACTTGACTTTAGCGCATCGGGAAAATAATAATGACACATTAAAACAACTGAACATAAAAAAACTTGACTTTCAGCTGTTAAAAAAACAAAAAGAATTTTCCAGTTAGTAGCGTTTGGCGAAATAAAAAAATGTTGTCCCCGTAGTGAGTAAATCGGAAAAGGGTAGTGCTTCCTGAATTTCCCCAAACTATTGAAAGTCTTTTCTTTGGTGGAAAAGTAAGTTTTGACGTAGACAAAACTTGTGTCTTTTTGCCTTTTTCATGAAAATTTTACGTAAAATTTTCGTTTTAAAGAAAAATTTTTAATGGGGGTCGTAATATTGTCTTTTTTTCCCATCTTTTGTTAGAGGGGCATGTAAAAGGATGATTTAAATTTTGCGATGAAAATGTTTGTTCCCCTGTCCCCGAGATCCCATCAACTCCAAAACCATTTTTTTGTATCCCAAATTCCCTTGTAAAGGTCTAGCTTGAGAGAGAAATGGGAGGAGAGAGAGAGAGAGAGAGAGAGGGAGAGAGAGAGTCCTTAATTTTTTTGGCCAATTTTCCATGTCGTAAAGGGTTTGATTGCTCAGCACAGGGAAAAAAGCAAACTGGAAAAAGGAAAAACCCCAAAAAATTTTTGTGTGGGGTGTGTGTGTGTGTGTGTGTGTGTGTGTGTGTGTGTGTTGGGCAGGCGAACAGAGAGATAAACTTTTTAGTTTAATTTGCAAATCCCACCGACCTTCAGAAATGGGGTCAATAACAAAAGTAAAACACACACGCCCCCGGCGCAATACTGAAAATTATGAAAAAAAATTTTTGCATAAAAAAATGTTCTTCCGAAATTACTCGGGCTTTTTTGTGTTAGCTGAACAGTTCCCTCTTTCGTTTTAGTGTTTTAAAAAATGAACTAGTACAGAGCGAGTTAATTCTCTTTCTTTTTGCAATAAAAAAAAGAATGACACTTGATGAACATTTTAGTATGGGCAATGTATTTATTTTAAATCTTTATAGGAGGGGACAAACAATCAAAAATGTTTTTTGTCTGTTTTGATTACAGATGGACAGAAACAGAGAGAGAGAGGGGGCGGAGAGGAGAGAGAGAGAAGGAAAGGAGGGGAGAGAGAGGAAAGACAGACAGACAGACAGACGACAGAAGAGAAGACAGACAACAGACAGAAGGGGGAAAGAGTGTGTCCTTTTGCCAACGGTAACAGTTTCCCGGGTTATATTCAAGCTAAAAGGATTCTGTCTTTTCCCCCTCCCCTCTCTCTCCTCTTTCAAAACCACCACGCACGCACGCATGCACGCCCACGCACACACACACAACCACCCCACACACACACACAACAAAACCCCAACCCCACCCACACACCAAAACACAACCACACACACACCAACCAACACACTCGAGCATCAGGGAATTCATTTTGATTTATGTTTACTGTAGCTGTCGCTCATCGCCCCCCCCCCCCCCCCCCCTCCCCCCAACCCAAAACCCACCCTAACCCCCCCCTCCCCCGTTCCTCTACTTCCCCCCCCCCTCCCTTCTTTCCATCCGTCCCCCCAGAAATGATTATGGGCTTTCCCCCACCCCTGTCAGAACCTGTAAAGCGCGTGGTGGGGGGAGGGAAAACAACGTGGATGACGCCCCCCGCGCGAAAGGTGCAACCCGGTGTCGTTTCCTTGTTTCGCCTTCATTGTCGCGGCGACAAAAAGTGCCCTAAATGTCGGTACATATTGTCGCCGGCCTATTTCGTTATGATGACCATGTGTGCGATAGGCAGGGGCGGGAGTGTGTGTGGGGTGTGTGTGTGGTGTGTGTGTGTTTTGTGTGTGTGTGTTGTGTGTGGGGGTTGTTATCACCTCCCCTTTTTCACTTCTCCTTGCCGGATGGGGTGGGGGGACATGAGGGGCGTTTGGGGGCCCAGGGAGGCCCAGCCGGGGTCGTCTTCTGCGCTTGATCAGGGAGGGGTGTCCATTCGGGTCCATTTTTGAGTTATCCCCCTTTTCTTTGGGGTCGTCCGCGTCTGCGGCCACTTCCAATGTTCCTTGCAGCCTGTTTGGGTACGCTGTTGTGGCGAGGGGGGGCCCGTGACCAAACCATGTCAACTTCCTTTTTCACAAGCGTAGGGGGGTTCCCTGCGGGCCTGCCCGTGTGTTTTTTGGGGCCCGGACGAAGTCGTTGGCTGGGGTTTTTTTCCCAGGAGATCCCGCTGGGTCTGGCATTGGTCTCAAAGTTTGGTCTTTGGTCGTCTCAGCTGTATGGCCCGCTTCGCAGCCATGAGAAGGGTGGAAAAACCGGGGGTTTGTATAGTGGATCTTTGTTGGGAAATGATGTCTTTTCTGCTCCGTCTTGTCAGTTTTTGCCATGGGGGGTGTTGCGTGGCGGGCCCGGTCTTGATTTCGGTGGGGGAGCGTCCCTCCTTGGTGAGGTGGCGCCCAGGGGATTTAAAAGTGTCCCCTTCGAGCTGTTGGGCGTTTTTGGTGTGTGTGGGGTGCACAATCATTCCTTTTGGGGGAAAAATTTTCCCTTTGCGAACAAAGAACGGATGAAGGCATTTTGGGGGCAAAAATTCGAGTTTACCCCCTTGCATTTCACACTCACCCCACCACAAACAAACACAACACACCACACACACACAACACACACACGACACCCACACGCGCAACACACACACACAACACACACACACGCACAAAGCACGCTAGCAAGCCCCCCACGCACACAAACCCCACGCCGAAGCCACAACACACACACACACCCCACGCACGCACACTACAGGGAGCACGCACACGCGCACAACACAACCCCAACACATACCAAAATACGTATGCGCTTCCCCCCCCCCCCCCCCCAACACAACAACAAACGCTCTCTCTTCTTTCTTCCCCTCTGTCCAAAACACAAACAACCCCAAAACCCCACACACAACCACCACCCACGCACACACACCCCACACCACCACAAACCCCACACACAAAACAACACTCACACAAACAACACAAACCCCCACAACACACACACCACACACTCTTCTTCTCTTCTTCTTTTTGTGTTTGT
>CM065744.1:7103457-7109218 GCA_033310375.1 Conus canariensis | reverse complement strand
TTGCTTTGGCGGATGAAACAAGTAAGGTTAGATCTAGCGAGTTAAATATTTACTTTGGCGGATGAAACAAGTAAGGTTAGATCTAGCGAGTTAAATATTTACTTTGGCGGATGAAACAAGTAAGGTTAGATCTAGCGAGTTAAATATTTACTTTGGCGGATGAAACAAGTAAGGTTAGATCTAGCGAGTTAAATATTTACTTTGGCGGATGAAACAAGTAAGGTTAGATCTAGCGAGTTAAATATTTACTTTGGCGGATGAAACAAGTAAGGTTAGATCTAGCGAGTTAAATATTTACTTTGGCGGATGAAACAAGTAAGGTTAGATCTAGCGAGTTAAATATTTACTTTGGCGGATGAAACAAGTAAGGTTAGATCTAGCGAGTTAAATATTTACTTTGACGGATGAAACAAGTAAGGTTAGATCTAGCGAGTTAAATATTTACTTTGACGGATGAAACAAGTAAGGTTAGATCTAGCGAGTTAAATATTTACTTTGGCGCGCGCGCGCCAGCACAACGGCCAGGACATTGGCCGACTGCGACAGAGACAGCATGTTTTGGGCATTTCCTCTGCCTCTGATTGAAACCGTTCAGCTAAAACTGATAGGGCTACACTGCTTTGGGTGTGGCCGCCAGCGGTATCTGAACCGGGAGGGAGGGAAGAGGGGTCACTGTCGCTGAACGCAAGATCTATGACAGATTAACTGTCCCTTGCAGATTTCCGAACATCGTCTATCTGACTGCAAAACGAGAGAGAGAGAGAGAGGTAAACAAGTATAACAGATTTATTTTTAAAGTGGGGTGGGGGGGGGGGAGCTCAGATTTATTCCATTTGCCTTTAATATTAAGAAAAAAATCAGATTCCCAGACGTTTGATTCCTATACACACGTCGCGTTCCTTTCGTCTAAATAAAGAGCAATGGATTGCCCCGGGTGTTTCGCACTTAGGCTATAAAATAGCATTCCGCTGTCTGAATTACTAACATTGGTATACATTTCAGTTTTGCACTAACGATTATCATTCCTTTTCGCTGAATGAAGAACAATGAGTTGCCCCGGGAGTTGTGCACTTGTTGATAGTATTCCCTTCGTCTGAAGAACTAACAATGACTTGCGTCGAGTGTTTTTTCACTCATATTTAACATTCCTTTCCTTCAGATGAATAACAATAAGCTACTTTGGCCTTTTGTGCTTATTTCAGTGACGTTCTTTTCATCCAAACCGCTAGCAATGGGCTAGTCGTGTGTTTCGTACCTACGTGCCCTAAACAGCTTTCCTTCCTTTTAAATAAATAAAACCGAGATGCCCCACGTGTTCCGCGCCTATCAATTACGTCCCTTTCATCCAAAAATTACGTCCCTTTCATCCAAAAGAACTAACAGTGGGATGCCCGGATGTTTTGCGCTTATAAATTACGTCCATTTCATCCAAATATTACGTCCCTTTCATCTGAATGGCATACAGTGAGATGGCCGGATGTTCTGCGTTTTAAGAATAGGTTTCCTTTCGTCTGAATACACAATACTGAGATGCCCAGATGTTTTGCACTAAAATCAGTTGCGTTTCATTTGATCAATTAAAGAACACCGCAATGCACCTGGTGATTTGCACTTCTAAAGAGTGTACCTGCTCCAGATTATACTTTGTGCCCCCTCTCCCCCCCCCCCCCCTTTTTTTTTTTTCTTCTTCCCCATTCGAATGGGTTTAAATCATTGCCATTAATGAATGTAGGCTTTCTGTGAATATTAACAATGGATATTTTCTACCTGTCTATCTATCTATCTGCCTGTCTTTTTAATGTGTCACTTTGTGTATTTATTATTTGTTCTTTTTGTAACCTCTCTCTCTCTCTCTCTCTCTCTCTCTCTAGTTATCTGTCTTTTTATGCGTCACTCCATGTATTTGTCTATTTATTAGCTTATTTATTACATATTTGTTGTCTGATTTAGAATTTCCAGAGGAGAGATTTTTAAGCAGTTTTTAGAAAATCAGTTTTCATGAGTAGTGGTGGTTTTTTTGTTGTTGTTTTTTTGTGTCGAAGTAACAGCCCTAAGATGGCCGCTTGCGGTCGGCTGGGCTACAAACAACATGAACGAAATCATGACTAAATATATCTACTTATGTATTTATCCCTTTATTCATTAATTGGCAGATCTAAACAAAGACGGAACACTGGAATGGAAGGACTTCGATTTAGCAAGAGAAGTAAGTTAAGCGTCAACATGTGAACGTGTGAGTGTGTCACACACATGTACAGCACGCACGCATACACACACACACACACACGTACACACTCATAAAAGCGCGCGTGCGCGCATGATGATGATGATGATGATTATGATGATGATGATGATGACGAAGACGACGGCAGTGGGGACAACAAAGATGACGATGGACGATGATTATGATGATAAGGATAATGATGATGATTATTATAATGAGATGATGACGAGAATCATAATGATGATGATAATTATAATTTGATGATGGTGATGACAACGATGAAGAAGAAGAAGATGATGATGATGATGACGCTGCCGATGACGATGAGAACGACGATGATGATGACAATGATGATGACGATGATGACGACGACGATGGTGATGACAATGATGATGATGACGATGGTGACGACGATGACGATGATGATGACGAAGATGATGACAAAAAAAATCTGCCAGCTGAGCGGCTGGAAGCTGGGCATGGACAAGTTCATCAAAACCCTGGAGCTGTTCACTGACATATACAGACGATGATAATATGATGATGATGATGATGATGATGACATCGATGATGATGCTGATGTCGATGATGGTGATGATCACGATGATGATGATGATGATGATAGTGACGATGACGATGATGAATATGACGACGACGACGACGATGACGATGATGATGATGATGACGACGACGACGATGGCGATGATGATGATGATGACGACGACGACGACGACGACGATGATGATGACGATGGTGACGATGATGATGATGGTGATGACGACAATGATGATGATGACGACGATGAGAATGATGATGATGATGACGACAGAAAATCTGCCAGCTGAGCGGGTGGAAGCTGGGCACAGACAAGTTCATCAAAACCCAGAAACTGTTCACTGACATCTGGAGGCGACTGCAGGACGAAGGCGACGAAAATCTGGATGGCAAGATCACTGCCGACGAATGGGTTCGTCTGTCCGTCTGTCTGTCTGTCTGTTCGTCTGTCAGTTTGTTTGTCTGTCCGTCTGTCTGTTTGTTTGTCTGTCCGTCTGTCGGTCGGTCGGTCCGTTTGATTTTCTTGTGTGTGTGTGTGTGTGTGTGTGTGTGTGTGTGTGTGTGTGTGTGTGTGTGTGTGTGTGTGCGTTGAGGCATTAAACAGGGAACTAATAGTAAAATATTTTGCGTGATCGTAAACGTGTATTATCAGATCATATTGATTTTTTTTTTTTTCACAACGGCCGAAAATCTGATTTTTCTCAGCAGTTTTCAGAGGTGTGAGACAAGACTATGATCTGTCAGCTTTTTTTTTGTTGTTTGTTTTTTGGAGGGGGGGGGGGGGGGGGTCTTTTTTCTAATTGTTCACGTGTTTTGTTTTGTTTTGAGGGACCTTGAACAATATTTCATAGATTATACATACATACATGCATATATACATGTATATACCATTAAGATAATTATATATATATATATATATATATATATATATATATATATATATATATAATCAGAAAATGTAGGTATATACAGATACTTTATTTGCTTTTGTTTATGTATACTGGTGACACTTTCTTCTTGTCAAATTAATGCTCTTGTTACACTGAATGGGTCATTATCATAATTATATAGAACATAGAATAAATATTTGTACTGAAGAAAAACTCACTGTTCATAAACACACACACACACACACACACACACACACACACACACACACACACACACACACACACACACACATATCCTGGCGTGCAGTCGCGCTCGCATGCACTCTTCCCTTCCACCGTGGTGGGGCCCCTCTGTACCCTCCCTTACCTCCTTCTTCCCCCTCCTCCTCCTCCTCTGTCTTCTTGTCTGCCTGTCAGTCAGTCAGTCTGTCTGTCTGTCTGTCTGCCTGTGAGTCAGTCAGTCTGTCTGTCTGTCTGTCTCTGTTCTGTCTGTCTGTCTGTCTGTCTGTCTGCTCTCTCTCTCTCTCTTCTCTCTCTCTCTCTCTCTCTCTCTCTCTCTCTCTCTCAACTGAATTCGATTCAATTGAATGTAACAATGATGACGATGACAACTACCAGCTTCACCTGTCTGTTTGTCTGTCTGTCTAACTATCTGTCTGTCTGTCTGTCTGTCTGTCTGTCTGTCTCTCTCTCTCTCTCTCTCTCTCTCTCTCTCTCTCTCTCTCTCTCTCTCTCTCAACTGAATTCGATTCAATTGAATGTAACAATGATGACGATGACAACTACCAGCTTCACCTGTCTGTTCGTCTGTCTGTCTTGTCTGTCTGCCTGTCTATATATCTGTCTGACTGTCTGTCTGTCTGCCTGTCTATATATCTGTCTGTCTGTGCAGGTGTCTATGTGGCAGAAGTTCCACAGGGACAGCGTGGCGGAGGAGAAGAAGGAGAAGAAAGGGGAAGGGGAGACGATCAAGATTCCCGACTGGCTGGAAAGATACGTGGAGTACAAGTTCAACCTGTACGACAGGACAGGTGTGTGTTTGCGCACGCGCGCCTTCTTCAGGGCGGTCATTTCATTTCCTGCCCTGCTGTGGGCTTCATGGGCTCAGTCCGTCCATGTCCATTTGCTGGTGTGGTCTTCGCTTGAAACATTTGATCCGTAGTTTCTTTCCAGCGTATAGACTTTTTTCGTTTTGAAAAACATGAGGCTTGTAGGTAGACGAATGAAGTTTGCAGAATGTCGATTGTGAACCACTATCGCATGAAAGACTGAAAATGCATTTTGTAAAGCGTGTTCATTAAAAAAAAAACGTAGGTTACTTATTTGCTGCCCATTATATCTGTGGCATAAAGATCAGTAATCAAGGTCCTTCACCATGGGAGCATCACTGGACCCCAGCAGTGTCTGAAGGGAGATAATAGGAAAACGGTTGTCACTTTTCTTCTGGACTAAAACAGCGAAAACAAAACAAAAACAAAACAAACAAAAAAAAACCCAGTTATTATCACTGTTATCCCTGAGGATCACAGCTGTTTTCTTCGGGATCAAAACTATTTTCTTGGCTTTTGTTTTTCCCCTTGGGATCACAACTGTTTTCTTTTTTCTTTTTCTTTTTTCCCTTTGGGATCACAACTGTTTTCTTTTTTTTCTTCCTTTGTGATCACAACTGTTTTCTTTTTTTTTCCTTTGGGATCACAACTGTTTTCTTTTTTTTCTTCCTTTGGGATCACAACTGTTTTCTTTTTTCTTTTTCTTTTTTTCCCTTTGGGATCACAACTGTTTTCTCTTTTTTTTCTTCCTTTGGGATCACAACAGTTTTCTTTTTTTTTTCCTTTGGGATCACAACTGTTTTCTTTTTTTCTTTTTTTCCCTTTGGGATCACAACTGTTTTCTTGTTTTTTCCCTTTGGGATCACAACTGTTTTCTTCTTTTTTTCCCCTTTGGGATCACAAGTGTTTTTTTTATTCTTTTTCTTTGGGATCACAACTGTTTTCTTTTTCTTTTTTCTTTTTTTTCCTTTGGGATCACAAGTGTTTTCTTTTTCTTTTTCTTTTTCCTTTGGGATCACAACTGTTTTCTTTTTTCTTTTTCT
>CM065744.1:7060957-7098457 GCA_033310375.1 Conus canariensis | reverse complement strand
TACTACTGCTACCACCACAACCACCACCACGACTACTACTACTACCACAACCACAACTACTACTACTGCTACCACCATCATCACCACCACCACCACCACCACTACACCTACTTACGTTAGCTCTCCGCCTTGCAGAACAACGAGCTGAAGGTGGACCTGGCCTACTTCAAGGCGCTGTCCGCGGAGTACTACCGGTCCGACGACCCCGGCGCCCTGGGCAACTTCATCACGGGCAGACTCACCTTCGACGCACCGGCCGCCCCGCCCGCCAAATGACGCGACCCCAGACCTGGAGAGCAGGGGTGGGGGATGGTGGATGGGGGGTGGGGGTGGGAAGAACTGAGGAGGTAGAGGGGGTGGTGGTGGTGAGGGTGGGGTGGTGGGTGGGTGGATGGCTGTCTGTCTTGGATGGTCTGAATGTCTGAATGCCATGAGGAATGGGGGATAGCGGAGGGGGAGGTGGGGAGGGATGGTGAGAGGAAGGTGGGGATTGGGAGGTCCCGGCTTTCTGGATGTTTTTGTGCGAGAAATTTCCTCTTTTCCGTGACTTCATTCGACACCCCCCTCCCCCCGCCCCTCTCTCTCTCTCTCTTCTCTTTTGAAGGGAGGGAGGGGGACGGTCTTTGTACTGTCGTCCAATGGTGTTTTCTTTTTAAATCTTTTAAAAAAAATAATCTCTCCATGAATTTGTGGCCTAATCACACTTCCGCGTTCTAGAAAGTCTTTATCTGTACACTTTTGTTCTCTTTCGTTTGTTTATTCCATGCCTGCTCTGTTAATTCTGATTTCAGCTGCTAGGTGGTAGGATGGTAAACGTTATCTGGAGTGGACACCATCAATTGTCCCATTCCTCATTGTCAGTTTGTCCGCATGGCCTTGTTGTGTCATTTTTTAGGCAAGGTTTTATCATTTAAAGAATTATTATTATTGTTGTTATCATCATCATTATTATTGTTGTTGTTATTTATTATCTTTTTATTGTTGTTTTTATTATTGTTATTGTCTGAGGAGACTAACGCCGCCAACACAGGTACATTTCATCTGCCTTTTTAGGTGTCAGTAGTTTAGCTGTTTGTCGCATCTTCTGGATAATTATGTCGCATGTTGTTGGGTGGTTGGTGGGTGGGCTGTTTTGTATGTTTGTTCACTTGTTTATTTATTTGTACATGACAGGACTTTTTCATTCGCTGCCTCCTGTGTGCTCGGCTCGGCAATCATCCCTCTTTTCGTTGCATTTGTGTTTATTTCATTCATTTTTTTAACTTTTTTTTTTTTTTATATCTTGGAGTTTTAAACTAGGGCGAATGCTCGGCGCTCGCAGCCCAACCCATTTTTACCTTCTGTGCCACCTCAGTGGCATTGCACCCAGGTCGCTCATTCCGACCCCCCGTGCACAGCCACATTCCGCCCGGCCCGCTGCAGCCTCGGCACCGGCAATCCACAGGAAGCAGTTATTGACAAGTCGTGAAGAGGCAACCCACCGGAGGAGACACTGCACCGCTGCCGAGTCGCTTCGGTGGTGTTCAGTGGCACCTGTTCTGATCCAACATACGCAGGACACCACCTACTAAGCCCGATACTGACGACAATAATTGCTTAGTCGCGGAGCCGGCGTGGTGTATGCCATAAGATGTCAATACCTACTATGTCATGGACTGTTTGTGTTGTTTGTTTAATATTTCAGGATTTTTTTTTTTTTTTTTTTTTTTGAAGATGGTTTAACTTGTTCGTGAAGCGACATTTTTTTTTTTCAAGAGCGAGTTTGACAACACCTGAAAAGGAGCAAAGACAGAATTACTGTGCCGCCGAACGGAAGAAGAAACAAGTTACAAAACAAACACTACGCGTTTCGACCTATCAGGTTCTCTTCAGACAAGACAAGTAGCGTTCTCTTCTTTCTTCTTCTTCTTAATATTATTATTATTACTATTATTATCATCATTACTATTGTTATCATTATCATTATTATTATCATTATTTTTATAGCTGCTACTGTAACCATATTATTGTAACTATCCTCCAACTCCTCTCCTTTCTTTCCATCTGTTAGTATCGTGATGATTATCACTACAATTATCATTATCTTTATTGTTAGTATCATTATTATATGATTATACCATCATCAGTAGTATTTTCTTTATTTTGTTATCATTATTACTATCATTTTTTTTTAACCCGTATTGTCTCCCTTTCAGCCTCGGTTCCATTCTGCAGCCATTTTGCACGCAGTTCGAAGAGACAAACGTCCGTCTGTTCGTCCTTCGTTTTCACGGTCCCAAATGTTATTCGTCTTGCCTGAAGGAGACCACATACCTCGCATCGCATTGTTGTTTGTTTTGCAGTTGGTTTCTTCAGTCGTTTGAATGCGCAGTACTCGGGCAAAATGGCTTAGTAACAGCAGGTCTGCCATCTGCTACTGTTTTGGGGAACCGGCGTTATTTATAGGGACCATGTTTGATTACCGACCGCTGTAGAGCCGATTTATGTTTGTGTGTGTGTGTGTGTGTGTGTGTGTGTGTGTCCCTCTTCAGTTCTTGGTTTTACACTCCTGGTGACAAAACGCACTGCTGATATGCAAGCACATCCACTCTCTCTCTCTGTCTCGCTCTCTCTCTTTCTCCTTTCTCTCGTGTCTGTCTCTATCTCTGTCTGTCTGTCTCTCTCTCTTTCTCTATCTCTCTCCTCTCTCTCTCACTTTCTCTATCTGTCTCTCTCTCTGTCACTCCTCTCTCTCTCTGTGGTGAAAGTGATGAGAAAGGAAGTAGAGATAGTTGTTTGAATGGATAGTAGGTGACAGAACTGTATTTCTATATTTTCCCCGTTCAATATCTTGTTGCACAAAAATTGTACTCCCCTCCCCGTCCTGAGTCTGCCTGTCTCTCTCTCTCCTCCCCAAAATAATTGACAAATTTTGTTTGATTTGGGTTTTTTGTTTGTTTGTTTGTTGTTGCTGATATTAGGATGTTTTTGTGTGTGTGGTTGCATCATGTATTTGTATCACGAAGTTTTGCGTGGTCTGACAGTCATTTCACAAATGGTTGTCATCACCGACAGTAAGGGATTGGGGGAAAGGATGCGGGAGGGGGGAGGCAGGAGAGGGGGTGGGGATGGCTACATTGGAAGTGGAATAATTGCAAGCTGGAGTTGATGACGCTGGAGAACAAAAAGCTGGTTTGCTAGACCTCCGGACGAACGAAACGAACACAGGACAATAGAGCAGCGACGCGTGTCTCGCCTGTACAAGGCCTCCGAGTCGAAGCGCACTGCGTCAGTATGGTAAAACGTTCGCTTCGTTCGTTTGACAGTCTTGTAACCCAACGTTTGTTGTCTTTGGTTTTTGTTCGGTCGTTTTCGTTCGAAATAAAAGTTATTGTCACGCAGCTGAAATACATTTCCATTCCGTTCATGACGTGTGTGCAGTGTTGATTGCTTGTTATTTGGCGTTTTCTTTGTGGAAACAAGGATTTTGTACTCAGTGAATGAGTGACAGTCACGTGGTTATGCTTCACTATTAAAACATCATGTACTGTCATAACTGTTAGGTGTTTTGATGTGGATGAAATAGTGGTTTGTTGACGCAGCAGCCCATTTCCCCTTGGGAAGCTCTGTGTGTGTGCGTGTGTGTGTGCGTGTGTGTGTGTGTGTGTGTGCGCGCGTGCGCGCGCGCGAGTGCGAGTGTTAGTTATGAATGTTGTTTACTTACAAGGCGAGAGGCGCACTTGCCCATCTCTGCCATACATTGAAGACAAAATTTTTTATCATTGATCGTGTGAGCAATGTTAGCTGATTTCATCGTTATAAATTACCATTGGGTTGAAGAATAAAAAACATGAATTCCAGTTTTATACAACAGGGGATGGGGGTGGGTGGGGGGAATTTGTGTGTGTGTGTGTGTGTGTGTGTGTGTGTGTTGTTGTTGTTGTTGTTGTTGCTGTTCATGTCTTTCCACTTAGTGTGACACTAGACGAAGAATGTGTTGTTAATTTGTTGTGACATTTGGCCAAGTGTGTGTGTGTGTGTGTGTGTGTGTGTGTGTGTGTGCGAGCGCGCGTGCGTGCGTGCGTGCGTGTGATGTAGGCGTGTATGTGACGCGAGTGTCGAAGAATGAGACAACCGCACATCTCTATCAACAGGCAGACAAACCTGACGTCATCACCCCGCTGTCATGCCCTGTCTTGATAACCGGCAGGGTATGTGGCCGCCAACTGTGTTCCCCAGGTCTAAACAGTCATGAAGTGACTGATGATCCTACTGCACTGGGAGCGCAGGTAGGGTAGGGTTTCCACCGTCATGGCTCACTGCAGGAACACGTCACTTCGTCCCAGCGCACGGACCCGGGAGCATTCCAACCCTTCTCGCCCTTCTCCGAGAGCACCACGACGTCCTAGCGGACCTCGGGGTTACGCTATCAGAGACTCCTGGAAGACACCAAAAACATTCGATCTCACCAGCAGCAGCAGAGCTCCAAGACAGGACCCACGCGAAGCTGTCTGCCGTCATTATTACACAGCAGACACCCAGCCCCCCCCCCCCCCCCCCCCCCGCACGTATTTCAGTGTGGAGTACGATGTGACGCCTGAAGGAGAGTTGTACGGACCCGACGAGCACGTGCATCCCGGGGCGAACTGGGATGAAGGCAACACTGGATGGTGCGCCCGCCATTTTGGAGACGGCATCTTCCCGGTCGCAACCCACCCAGGTCATTGTCCACCAGCGGACAGGCCCGGGAGAGACGGGGCAGACAGGCCCGGGAGAGACGCGGCACGTGCGAAGTGGCTGCAGAGCGCACAGGGAGTGATGATCGAGGAGCTGTTCCGACTGAAGAACAAGGTGCAGGAGGGGATCGCGAAGCTGAAGGGATTCAACTCCCAGCTGCTGAGGAACGAACACCAAGACCACAAGCCCGAGTACACCACTCGGAGGTACCACTCTACCGACTCTCCACCATCAAGGGAAGACATTTGCCAAGGCTGGGAAACCAGAGAGATACTAGACAGAATTACAGAGATTTTTCTTCCAGTTGTTCAAAAAAAAAAAAAAGCAGATTTACTTATGGAGGATGATCTAGTTGCAAAGTGAGGCGACTGCTGGCGGAAATCTAAAAAAAAATTAAATGTAATTAATAGCGAATCACCAAGAAAACGTAGACAAACGAATCACAAGACAAAACACGACGTGTTTTGACCTCTTAGGTGTTCTTCAGGCAAGACACAAAACACTCAGGACAAGGAAAATGAACGAGCAATCACTTATCTTCATTCACTTCAGCGCAAGATGGGCGTTGCTCAATGAAGAATCACGTACCAGCAAATCTATACACAGAAAGGTACCTATGGAAGAATGGAGATATGTTGGAAACCAATTATTCTAACACCACAAATCCAGCTCTGAAAAGACATCTCCAAGAATGAGACCTCTGAATAAAATGTTCACACTACCCCAAAAGGATGGTGGCCATTTAATTCACCCAACAGCAGAAAAGGAGAAGGTCTTCGATCAGGCTGACCAGCTCTTGTTGACTAACAGATCCAGATGGAAGTAAATATAAAGAATGCACGGTTACCATTCTATGCAAAGTAATTCCAGCAGCTACAGCTTGGAGATAAATATCTAAATTACTGGAGTATTCAAAAAAGATTTGTGGATGAGAAACAATGTTCCTCCTATGTCTCTATTTGCAGTGGGTTATGTTGGTTTTGACAGCATGTTGAAGAAATAGTAAAAATTGAAGGCAACAAACTTGTAAAAGCAAGAGCAATAAAATGCAAAAGGTGAGCTTACCGCTAGTGTGACTTCAAGTCCTCATGCTGATTTTCCAGAAGACACAACACGACGTTGCTTGTTCGATCAACATGTAGATCACTTCATTGCCAGCAAAACTGATGAATTAAAATGAAAAAACAAATCCAAAAGGCGGTGGATTTTCTGGAGAGTTCTCACCAATTTTGAAAGTTAAACAACATGCTGATTATATACTATGCACAAAAAGAAACGCATATTTTTATTTCAGTCATTGCATGCGTCATTTAGCATTCAAAATATTACAACCACCGAAGAAATAAGACATCAATCTACTGTTATGTCTATTCATTACGTCTGACTATTCACACTGGACAGAGTTCCCTGCTATACGGGGCATGTTTCTGTCAAAAATTTTCCTTAATATTTTCAGCGAAAAAAATATGCGTTTCTTTTTGTGCACAGTATAGTATCCCAGTCCAACCCACACCATCATTGTACTCACTACTGTCACCAATATCAGGGGTCCACTATAAAGTCCCTGTAGCTGGGGATCCGACTTCCAATTTCAAATCTTCAGCAAATACCACCTCTTACACGTCAACATCTTTACTATGTGCAACTACTTTTATGTTCGAATTCATTAAAAAAAATCTTTGAAAAACCAAGAAAAAACACTAAAAAAAACAAAAAACAAAAAACCTCTTGGTGTTTGTCGAGTGGCAGCCATTTTGAAAAACAACAACTTTCCACACAACACCCAGCATTTTTGAAACAATGAATGCAGAGTTAAACTGATTTTCGAATCCAAGAACGATAACTACAAGTCTGCCATTCGGTGTGACTTATGTCACAACAGCCAGTTGACATTGGAGGAACAGTAGTGTGACCTGTGCCATGAAATGACCATCAGTATCAGGGTTAACACTCTTCACAGTGGGAATCAGCCAACACAACTTGTACATGCACAGCACTAGAAAGACTGTGATGACATTTGCACAGTGGGTATCGGCCAACACAACTTGCACATGCCCAGCACTAGAAAGACTGTGATGACACTCGCACAGTGGGAATCGGCCAACACAACTTGCACATGCAAGGGGGGATTTTTCCCTCGGAGTTAACATTGGTTCTGACTCCATTTCCCATACAGTCCTTCGAATGAGACTATAAACCAAGGTTCCGTGTGTGAACGCACGCCTAACATCTTGCACACACATAAAATCCCATCACCAACTTTCGGAAGAGTAGGCCAGTTTGGCCGTTGGTATGGATGACACGTTACACATAGCATGCACCCTGCGTGAGAAATGGAAAGAATGAAGGAAGTAAGGAAAATGAGTGATCGATATTGAACGATATTGACTGGATGACACGGGAAACGACTGAATGAAGCGCCAGCTGGCAGCTCTTCAGTCGGCACTACCCAGGTAGGCAGCCCGTTGTGTAAACGAGTGTTGATTGTAAAGCGCTTAGAGCTTGGTCTCTAGCCGAGAATAGGCGCTACATAAGTATTCATTATTATTATTATTATGCACAGCACTAGAAAGACTGTGATGACACTCGCACAGTGGGTATCGGCCAACACAACTTGTACATGCACAGCACTAGAAAGACTGTGATGACATTCGCACAGTGGGTATCAGCCAACACAACTTGTACATGCACAGCACTAGAAAGACTGTGATGACATTCGCACAGTGGGTATCGGCCAACACAACTTGCACATGCACAGCACTAGAAAGACTGTGATGACATTCGCACAGTGGGAATCGGCCAACTCAACTTGCACATGCACAGCACTAGAAAGACTGTGATGACATTCGCACAGTGGGAATCGGCCAACACAACTTGTACATGCACAGCACTAGAAAGACTGTGATGACACTCGCACAGTGGAATCTCTGTGATGACACTCGCACAGTGGAATCTCTGTGATGACATTCGCACAGTGGAATCTCCAACCTGGGGAAGCAGCAAGCTCAGCATTTCCATCACATGAACAAAGCAGTCATTGCTGTGTATGTCTTAGTGTGCATGTCGTTCATGAACAAAGCAATCACTGCTGTGTATGTCGTAGTGTGCATGTCGTTCATGAACAAAGCAGTCATTGCTGTGTATGTCGTAGTGTGCATGTCATTCATGAACAAAGCAATCACAGCTGTGTATGTCTTAGTGTGCATGTCGTTCATGAACAAAGCAGTCATTGCTGTGTATGTCGTAGTGTGTATGTCATTCATGAACACAGCAGTCATTGCTGTGTATGTCGTAGTGTGCATGTCGTTCATGAACAAAGCAATCATTGCTGTGTATGTCGTAGTGGGCATGTCGTTCAAACTTGATCGGACGATCAGCAACAATCTAATAGAACATGGCCCATATTCCTTTTATATTACTACAATACAAGCCACAAGAAAGACATTTATGGTTGTCACTTTATTCTGTTCAATAGAATTTTAAAAATATAAATAAATGTAAAAATAGGTCTACACACATACAACTGTATCAGCCTTTACTCTTGATACTCCCCTCTCCAGAATCAGTCTACAACATGAGAATACATTCAGACAGGACAACGCCAGTATAAATATTTAAGTACACATTCCACACCTCACTCCTGCACACAGGAATCATGAAAGTTCACTGGTATCGGTCTTCTATCAATGCCAAAACTATGGAACAACCTGATATAATAAACAACAACGAAAATCCAGTTGCTAGAGCCATTTGCAAAAGACATTTCATTTGAACTCAAACAATCTGACAATCAGTACTCTGAAAATACATTTCATTTTATACGGATATTTCTTCTGAATGCACACAACCACAACCACAAGCCAATGACAAAGCAGTAAAAAAAAAGTCTGGATGATGTATTTTACCTTCATTCTTCTTTTGTGCTCTCTCCAACACGTTTAACGAGGAAGCATATTACTAGCAACTCCAACTTCAGTTGCTGGCTGCTTCTTTAGCTTCAACACCCTTCAAATGTGCCTGGAAAATGTCATATTGATGTGTACATATGCTTGTGTAAGAGACTGGGTAGGAGCATTATGTTCACATTTGTAGGCAAGTTTGCGTACCTAATTCACAACCTAGGACGAACATGGACATTCACGGAAAATATGTTGCACATAGTGTGTGTGTGTGTGTGTGTGTGTGTGTGTGTGTGTGTGTGGTGTGTGCGTGCGTGTGTGTGTGTGTGTGCTCGCGCTTGTGTTTGTAGAGTCTTATCATGCTACAACTAGTTTTCTTTCTATTTATGTGTCTGTCTTTCTCAAGACTGTCTGACAAAGAACAATACTGATATTTACTGGTCCTTCTTTGTTTGAATCCCTTGTACAAAACAAACAAAGTGTAAGGCATAGCACACATCATAACTTAACTGCAGGCTAAACCACACCGTCATGCTGGCTGCACCTGCCATTTCTTTTTTAACAAACAAACAAACAAAAATCCACACAGGTTGCAACTCATTAATCAACTGCAACAAATCAGTCATGAAAACCGATAAAGAAAACAGCAAACACAGTGTAAACAAACCCTGCGTATTCTAAAGAATGACTATCATTTGCTGGCAAAAAATCAAAAAGGGAAATACATATAAAAAAATCGTTAATAATTGGGGTGTGGACAGATGCGATTTTTTGCATCAGGCAATTTCACTGCCTTAAATTGCCACTAATTTGAGTTGTGGGTAAGGTTGCCCTTTTGAAGAGTCAGATTGATAGCCTTTAATTTGAAATCTGCCTCATAGACTAGACTTCCGTATTGTTGCTTGATCCTGTCACGCTGACAAGTGACTGATCAAACAGAAATAATACTCAGCCATCTTGAGCAACACAGCAACACTCACTCTGTGTGTATGAATAATTCTTTCAGTGCAAAATGGTCCCATTTCACACCTTCCATCAACAGTTTTCAGTTTGTCCAGTCAACTGCAGATCAAGAGAAGACAACTCTGTGGCAAGCTGAGAGCAGAATCCAACAAATCCATAAATAGGATGCTACCAGCGTAGTAGCTGCAGGACTTAGGTTTTAAGAAAAAAGCAGCGGTTTATAACATGAAAAATTTGGTAATTAAACAAACCACTTGGCCTTATCTCCACCACAGGTGTTAACGTTTTCATCTGCATCTGTTTGAAGTCTATATATCAACACAACCACACAACAAATTAAGGGACTGATTTTGATGAGACTTGATGGAACAAAGGACCACGATCTACCCAGTCAGTTTTGTTGCAGATCCAGAGCAAGGTCTAGGATGCTACAGGAGGGAACAGAGTTGGGGTTTGACTGAAGAGAACTATTCAATCTCTACAGGAGGGAACAGAGTTGGGGTTTGACTGAAGAGAACTATTCAATCTCTACAGGAGGGAACAGAGTTGGGGTTTGACTGAAGAGAACCATTCAATCTCTACCAGAGGGAACAGAGTTGGGGTTTGACTGAAGAGAACCATTCAATCTCTACCGGAGGGAACAGAGTTGGGGCTTGACTGAAGAGAACTATTCAATCTCTACCGGAGGGAACAGAGTTGGGGTTTGACTGAAGAGAACCATTCAATCTCTACCGGAGGGAACAGAGTTGGGGTTTGACTGAAGAGAACTATTCAATCTCTACAGGACGGAACAGAGTTGGGGTTTGACTGAAGAGAACTATTCAATCTCTACAGACGGAACAGAGTGGAGTTTGACTGAAAAGAACATTCATCTTACAGGACAGAGTTGGGTTTGACTGAAGAGAAACCATTCAATCTCTACCGGAGGGAACAGAGTTGGGGTTTGACTGAAGAGAATATTCAATCTCACCTCCATTTCACCATTCTCTACCGGAGGGAACAGAGTTGGGGTTTGACTGAACATATCTCTCCGAGAACCATTCAATCTCGGGGTGCTAAGGTTAATTGGGTCTGCACTCTCCCATTTACCCTTCCTAGTTTCTGTGTACAGTCTGCTTGAGGTGTGGCCTGGGGTCTGACAGGAGTTCTTGGCTGGCCTGTTGACATCACACTGTGGGTGTAAATGGTGTGAATGTGGGGATTCTGTCATAGTATGAGATGTAAATGGTGTGAATGTGGGGATTCTGTCATAGTATGAGGTGCAAATGGTGTGAATGTGGGGATTCTGTCATAGTATCAGATGTAAATGGTGTGAATGTGTGGATTCTGTCATAGTATGAGATGTACATGGTGTGAATGTGGGGATTCTGTCACAGTATGAGATGTACATGGTGTGAATGTGGGGATTGTGTCATAGTGCGAGGTGTGAATTCTGCCATAGTGTGAGGTGTGAACGTGGGGATTCTGTCATGGTGTGAGGTGTGAATGTGTGGATTCTGTCATAGTGTGAGGTGTGAATGTGGGGATTCTGTCATGGTGTGAGGTGTGAATTCTGCCATAATGTGAGGTGTGAATGTGGGATTCTGTCATAGTGTGAGGTGTGAATGTGGGGATTCTGTCATAGTGTGAGGCGTGAATGTGGGGATTCTGTCATGGTGTGAATGTGGGGATTCTGTCATGGTGTAGGTGAATGTGGGGATTCTGTCATAGTGTGAGGTGTGAATGTGGGGATTCTGTCATAGTGTGAGGTGTGAATGTGGGGATTGTCATAGTGTGAGGCGTGAATGTGGGGATTCTGTCATGGTGTGGGATGTGGGAACTGTCAGTGTGGGATGTGAACGGTGTGAATGTGGGGGTTCTGACCTTGTAGTGGCCATGAGGCCTACTGGACAGGCTGGGCTGGACATACATGTCAAAGACTCATGACCACTGGCACCTAGTTCACAATGACACCACGGTGGTTTCCTGAGATGGCACCGGAGCACATCAATCACATTCACAGACATTTCACCTTAGAAAGACCAAAATTACCAGACAAAAAAATCTGATTTCCAATTCTTAAAAGTCAGATAATTGAATAACATTCTACAAGTCACAAACAACATAACGCATCTGATAAGCACACATAAATGCCATGTGTGATTCTACACTAACACATGCAACGCAATACATGCAGTGCCCAATGAAATACCCACGAGTGCACGGTTCTCCTTCACACAAATACAACTCGGCTTTCTCTCAGCATCCAACAAAAAGCTAAAAGACGTTATTCCTTCAGTCTTCCACACACACACACACACACACCACCAGGGGAGCCACGCAACCTCAGTGAATGTGCTGGAAAACTGATGTAAAACTGGTGTCTAAAATTTTGCAAGCATAAAAGCTGATTCTCTACATTTTTTTCAGACCGGTAGTACCAGCAGAGAGCTGAACAGCGCACAAAATTTCGCCTGGTCAGAAAAGGAAATTTTCCTTCTAAAATTACATTTAATTTAACGTACTTACTGTGGCTCACTAATACAATAAGCGGCAGTGGTTTACTATCTCTGCCTCGTACACAAATAAAGTCTGTACGGACAAGATCCCAGAAAGGGCCTCATGCCTTGCGCATGCTCAGATCATTCCTCTTTTCGAGGTAACTAATATCCTGACTGTGAAATCCTAAGGGAACCAGGAAGGCAGGGAGGATGGGAGGGACTCTGCGTAAGCCATGGGAACGGAGAAGAATCTCTTCCTACACTACCGTTGATCTCATATGATCATCACCCATCAGTGACTGATTAATGATAATAATTTTTACCTCTCTTTTTGTGTGTGTGTGTGTGTGTGTGTGTGTGTGTGTATGAATATGTGTGTGAAAATTTTCCACAGTTAGTCTCATTATGATCACACGATCTTAACTCACCTAGAACATTGTTTACATGTGGCCCCCCCCCCCTTTTTTGTGTGTGTGTGTGTGTGTGTGTGTGTGTGTGTGTGTGTGTGTGTGTGTGTGTGTGTGTGCAACACATGATACCTGTTTTTCATTGATCACTGCTATCTTCTCTCAACAAACAGCAGCATATTGATGCCAACACATTATTTCACCTGTTACAATGAACATCATCCACAGCATTGTTTACTTTTTTTAAACAACACTATTTATATGAACCTCCCACCCCCACCCCATAGTGGATGAAGAGATATGAGCTCTCCTTCTCTTGCCCCCCTTCCTTCCCCCCCCCCCCCCCCCACACACACACACACTACCCTCCTCCTTTTTTTTTTTTTTTCCTCAACCCCCCTCCCCCCCCCCTCCCAATCATACCTTATCACCCATTTATCTTCCATCCCCTTCCCTCCCTCATTAACATTACCCACACACCTTTCACAACTACCCACGCATAACTACCACCACCTCTTTCATCACCCAGCGAAATCATTTATTTTATTCACCTAAACTTTTTTTTTTTTTTTTTTTTTTTAAGTTTCTTCTGTTCATGTACTTATTTACCCCTTCTATATATAATTTTTTTTTTTTTTTCCAGTTTGCCTCCCCCCCCCCTTACCATTATTATCAATCCACCATTATCACAACCGTCACAAAGATATCACACCACCCCACTAAACTAGACACACAACCCTATCGTATCACACAACCCCCCCCACTCCCCCCACGAAACACCCCCCCCCCCTCCTTTTCCTCTCCCATAATCCCCCTTGTCATTTCCACCTAGCGGCTATTCTCCCCACCACATGGACTAACAACAGATGAGTCATTTTCGTTCTTTGTTTGTACTGTCTTAAATGTTAAATGTGATTTATTTTTTCGCCTGAAGAAGACCCAAGTGGTTGAAATGCATCGTGTCTTGTCATGTGCTTTGTTTGTCAATGTCATTGGCGGTAACTAACACCCTCTCTTTCTAAATTTTGCTTCGTTCTCCGCCGTCAGTCACTCCATTTTGAAACATGGTAAGTATGTTAGATTAAATGTATTTTAGAAGGAAAATTTCCTTTTAATTACACACACTGTACCGTGGCTCACTAATGCCCGGAAGGAGGGCTCACCTGGGTAACATCTGGAGGAGTGAGAAGAGCCAGGGCGTGTGGCGGAGATGAGATGCTGAGCCACCACAGCTGAGGCAATACTCCTGGAACCATCCTCCTGCAGGCAGGAGACGTCGCACAGGTAGAACTGGATGAAAGTGCCCATGGAACGCCAATACACGGTGTCCAGGACACTTTGAATGCCCAGTCCCTCCAAAAGAACCAGAGATACTTCCTGTCCCTGGGTGGATCAGGAGATGGAAGTATGCGTCATTCAGGTTGATGGATACCGCCCAGTTGCCCAGATGCAGGGCATTTAGATTGACATAGGGGTTTCCATCCAAAAGTGGAGGTCTCGGAGGAACCTGTTTAGGGGCGAGAGGTCCAAAACGGGTCTCCAACACCCAGAAGCTTTGGGGACCACAAAGATTCGGACCTAAAATCCCGGAGAGGAACAGGAAATGACCTCCTCTGTCGTCCCCTTGGCTAAAAGCGAAAGGACCTCCTGGTCTAAGACCTGAGAGGTCTGGGGGCCCCAAGAAGGAGCGAAAGGAGGGGGGAAGGGCATGAGGGGGTGGCCTTTTGTGAACCTCATGGAAGGCAAAACCCTGTCCTGATCATATGCAGGGCCCATGGGCTTGCGGGAAGCTGTTCCCAGACACCAAGTCGCTAGGACAGACTGCCCAGGGGTCGCCTGAGGGGGTAATGGCCCCAGGGCGGGGGTTAGTCATTGGGGGTGAGCTGGCTGCGAAGAGGCAGGCTTTTGGCTCTAAGGCCAGGAGCGTGATCGGCCTTTGGCGGGTTGTCTAGCCCTAGACCCTTTGTGCCTGAAGGATTTGCAGGCCTTGGCTGGTGGAGTGCCCTGGAAAGGAGTAGCCGGAGCCCGGCGCTTCCCTGTGGGGCAAGAGGGACCCCGTGAAGGGCGAGATCCCTCCTAATTTCAGCCTGGTTCTTGATAGTTGCCTGTACATGGTTCCCCAAAACAGAACCAGTCTTAATGGGCAAGGCTCTAAGAGAGGCTTGGGAGGAGGAAGAGCATGTGACCGATGATGCCAGGAGCACGGCATCCCGCCTTGCTAGAACCGAGTTTAGGTGCAGCCTGGCAAAAGCACCCGCTGAAGATTTGAGCCCTTCCGCTGTGGACTGGATAAAGGCCACGATGGCGGATGGGGCAGAGGGCAGGCAAAGAGAGAAGGAGTCAGAGTCTGGGTCCTTAAGGGTGAATACCAGACCTCCCAAGGAGTCCATGACGGAAACCGCCTCCAGACCCCTCCTAGCAATCTCTTCCCAATCTTCGAGGCAGCCCTCTGAGAGAGCGACCTGCCGGTGCTGAGACCAAGATCTCTCCTGGAGGAGGTCCTCTTGGGAAAGGGTGAGGTGTGAGTCCTGGATCGAGTCATGGGCCATAAAGGCCTTACGTGAGAATGGGAGCTTCTCCGGCTTCATGAACTTCCCACACGGCCAGGCCCCTGGGAAATCAGGAACAGAACCAGGAGGAATGTCCTGGGGCACGGAGCCTGCTTTGTGCCCTCCTCATAGAGTCAGCTACCATGCCTGACTCCTTTAAGAGAGTGGTGGGAGGGAGAGAGGAAGTGCACCCAAGGCGAGCTCAGCTGCCCAAGAACAGGGAGCCCGGGCATCTTGGGAGGTGGACACGGGCACGTAGGAAGCCAGGAGGGACACTGAGTCACTGAAGGAGAAGGAAGAGGGTATGCAGTCCTCATCCTCTGACTCAGAGTATGCCTGCTCAGGACTGCAGGCAGAGGAGGTGACCAACCTGGGTGTGGAGGAACGTGGGGGTCAACCCGATGGTCCTGGGTGGTCTGACCCTGCTGGAACCTCGGGTAGGGGTCTACAGCCGGGGAGGCCGGCGAAGGAGAGGCCTTCGCTGCTGGAGCACCGGGCATAAAGCCAGGCCACCAGGGGAACCCCTCGGCCAGGGGCTGGGGAAGTCCCATGGCAGATAGCCACTGAGCCATGTGAGGGGCCCATGGTGCCCAGGGCTTGAGAATTCTGCCTGCTGGCCCGAGGGGGGGCAGAAGCTGTGCCTCTCCTACCGGGGGCAAAGGCTGTGCCTGCCCTACTGCAGAGGGGGGCTGTAGCTGTGCCTGCTGGCCCAATCCGGCATAGGGAGACCATGAGGGGCCAGCCCCCTGCGGATTGCCTGGCATGTGCCGAGGAAACCACATACTCCGTCCGCATAGAAGACAGAGATAGGAGCCTGGGGAAAACCCGACAAGGGCAGAGGAAGGGAGACACCTGGGGCCGACTGATTGTCAGACAAACCTAAAGCGTGTGTTGTCTCCCTTGGTTTGGCTGATGGCCACGTTGTTAGCAGCGAGCCTGAAATCGGGCGAGAGGGTGAAGATGGGGCCAAGCCTTCAGACTGAGCCTCACCCGACCCTTTATCCCCTAAAGAAGGGGAGACTGCATCCATGACTGGGCCGTGGCGACCGAGATGTGTGCAGCAGAATCTCGGTTGAGCTGTACACGAGATGCAGGAACGGGATTGACAGAACTGCAGCTGGGTCGATCACCATGAGAATGTGAGGGGAGTGAGGATGCAAACACAGGATCGACAGAACCGCAGCCGGGTCGATCACCATGAGAATGTGAGTGGGGTGAGGACAGGCTTGCCGTCGCCTCAACAGAACCGCAGCTGAGTTGATGGGAACCCCGCAAGGGATCGACAGAACCCACAGCCGAGTCGATCACAATGAGAAAGTCAGGGGTGAGCACAGGCTTGCCGTCACCTCAACAGAACCGCAGCCGAGTTGAGGGGCCCCCGAAAAGAAAAAGAACAAGAAGGGAGAGAGAGCGATGAAGAGAAAGAGGGCTATGGTACTCTAGAAAAAAAACACCGGCCTGTAAGTTGGAGAGATAAACAGACAAAATCTTCCGAACCCTGGCTTTGCCACCCAAACACTTCACATACGTTTCTCCCTTAAGCGAAAGCATATATAAGAACAACAAAATCAGCAGCAACAATCAATCGATTGTGAGAAAAGGTAAAAAATACTTTGCTGCTCGGAGTGCACGAGGCTAGCAGGGAATATGGCTGCCAAGAAAAGAGGGATGATCTGAGCATGCGCAAGGCCTGAGGCCCCTTCCAGGTTCATGTCCGTACGGACTTTATTTGTGTGCGAGGCAGGGATAGTAAACCGCTGTCGCTCATTGCATTACTGAGCCACGGTATAGTATGTGTAATTAAAGGGTAGCTTCAGTTTTTTTTAATGCCAGATTTTCATCCTGATTAACTCATTGGTGCCTCGTCGATCACCTGGCGGGTGATGGGTTGAGTGCTTTGCACAGACACGTCGCCCGCCAGGTGATCAACAATCTACTCGAATTTTCGCATGCAGCTGTGCGGTCTAAGGGAAACAATCATGGTATCTACAGAAAGCTGAGGATCTCTTCTATTAGGTGGTACTCTTCCTTGGTGTATTATCTCGCATTTGATTCTACTTTTTCGCTCATATTATGGGATAGCTGGAGATAACTCTAGCTGCCCGTGTTCATCATGTTGTCGGCACCAAAGCATCAGCGAGTGGTAGCGAACAGAAACATCTTATTTCAAGAAGTAATTGAAAGAATAATGGAAGAACGATCAAATGAAGAACTGGAACTGTTTTCCGAACTTGTCGAACTTTTCCGAACTGTTTTCCAAACTTGCCGAATCGAACAGAGAGGATGAGTGACGATGGTGAGTTGCACATACCAAATGATGATGAAGTTTTTGAATTTTTTCTTCAAATATGTGACAGCAGCTCTCTGTTTGAGGTTTAGACCATGCACACAGCTGTGTGTGAAAGATACATTGTTTTTATGTGTTTTCTACACACTGTGTTGACTACAGTTATGATCATATTGATTTTTCATCCATACTTACGTGGAGAAAAAGTTTTTGCTGATAGCTGTTTGCCTACACTTTTCACACCAGTGGCGAGTGAAGTGTGTACTGAGCACAGGACTGTAGTATTTTTTTTTCTAAAAGAACATGATTTGAAGTTTTCAAAAACATAATATTTATTGTTGTATTCGGTTTGGTTCTGTCTGTATTTTTTTTTTAAAATACCGAAAATAGTGCGTCTCAGCGTGTCACGGTTGTGGCAGAAGGTTACGTCTGCACCGAGTTAATGTAACCCCTACAACACACACACACACACACACACACGCACACACACACACACAAACACACGCACATGCTCATGCGTGCACACGCATACACACCTGCAGGCTCAGGCACACACACACAAACACACACACGCACATGCACACACGCACACACACACACCCACCACCACCACCATCACACCCCCAGTTCAACTCTGGGCTGCAGCCGTCGCTTGCAGCACATTTTCTACCATCGTCTGGGTCTGAGTCTGCAGCTCCGACACATTCACCATCCCCAGGTCCTGTCCCACCATTCCTGTCCACATCGGCTCCGTGACCTTCACCTCATCCACAGACGTAACCGGAGGAGCAGCCGCTGCCGACTCCGATGCCACCGCCAGGGGGTAGCGACTGACCAACAGAAACTCGTCGGTGTGCAGCTTGGCCATGTGACGCGTCAGGTGACCCAGCATGCGGAAGGCTCGGCCGCACTGTTCGCAGATGAAGGGTCGCTCGCCCGTGTGCGAGCGACGATGAGTCTGCAGGCTGGAGTACCAGCCGAAGCCGGCGCCACATTCATCGCAGAGGAAGGGCCAGGAGCCGGTGTGGATGCGAGTGTGGCGCCGCAGCTGGACCTTCTTCTTGAACGCCTTTTGACACACCTGGTGTACAGGAACGGATTGATCAGTTCAATACATGACACACCTGGGGTACAGGAATGGGTCGATTAGTTCAATACATGACACACCTGGTGTACAGGAACGGATTGATCAGTTCAATACATGACACACCTGGGGTACAGGAATGGGTCAATTAGTTCAATACATGACACACCTGGTGTACAGGAACAGTTTGATCAGTTCAATACATGACACACCTGGGGTACAGGAATGGGTCGATTAGTTCAATACATGACACACCTGGTGTACAGGAACAGTTTGATCAGTTCAATACATGACACACCTGGTGTACAGGAACAGGTTGATCAGTTCAATACATGACACACCTGGGTACAGGAAAAGGTCAATCAGATCAATACATGATACACCTGGGTACAGGAACGGGTCGATCAGATCAATACAGACTCTCTTCTTATTTTGACACACCTGGGTACAGGAATAGGTTGATCAGTTCAATACATGACACACCTGGGTACACGAATGGGTTGATCAGTTCAATACGTGACACACCTGGGTACAGGAATAGGTTGATCAGATCAATACATGACACACCTGGGTACACGAACGGGTTGATCAGTTCAATACATGACACACCTGGATACTGGAACGGGTCGATCAGATCAATACATGACACACCTGGATACAGGAACCGGTCGATCAGATCAATACATGACGCACCTGGATACAGGAACGGGTCGATCAGATCATTACATGACACACCTGGATACAGGAACGGGTCGATCAGATCAATACATGACACACCTGGATACAGGAACGGGTCGATCAGATCAACACAGACGTTCTTCTTCTTAGCTGTCTTCTCTTCAGCGCCCTTCTCTGTGGCATTATTCACAGGCTGCTCCTCTGGGTTCCCTACACACTGCTAGGTTCATCCTGCCACAACCGCAGCACTGGGAGTCCACTGGCAGCCATCAACATCAGGGCACTGTGTGGCAGATCATCAGAGCAAGGGACACACTGCACTGCTGCTGAGTCACTATAGTGCTGTTCAGCGATGCCTGTTCTGATTCAACATTATGTCCAACACCATTTGACAAACCCACCCACTGGCAATTCCCTAGTCATGAAGCCAACATGAACAACTGTCGAGTATCTCCTCTAGAGGGCGACACCATTCCATCTACCAGCAGTCCTCTGATACTGACGACCCGTGACATGAAATCAGTTATATGCAGAAGAAATTGAAATTTAAGGTCACAAAGAGAGCAGAGCATGAAAGAGCCACAGAACAATTCATCAGCTTTACTTAGAGCCATTTCACGTCTGGTGATACAGCAAAGCCCCCCCCCCCCCCCCACACACACACACACACACATACTGCAGACTCCTTCCCTGTAAAGATCCAGTTCTAGGGATTATTTGGCATGTCCTTTTAAAGAGGTTCCACTGTATTCAGACTGAGAATGGAACCGTCACATGCAAACATGAGAAAATTATTATGATAGTCATTCTGACTGGTAGCTTTTGTTTTCTTTTCTATCTCTCGTTCACTGCTCACAAACAATGACCCATCATGACTGAATTTCATTTCATGATTGTTCAGTTTTAAAAAGAAAAAGGTACATCCAACAGTCAATGACAGGTCTGCTAGTAACAACTTAACAACATATGGTTATGTGGAATACACTGAACATTTCCATTCCTCAGTCCCACTTCCCCAATAAAACCTGATTCACAATGAATATATCAAAGAAAAATATTCCAACCCTGCAGGTAATGTGACACGGGCAGAACGTTTTCCGTTCTATATATCCAATTCCATTCAGAAACCATGATGTCAATTAAATCATTATGTCAATCAAATCATTACAGATTCATCAGTGACTTGACACAGTGTCATATCGTGTAAAAAAAAATGTGACTGACTGGTGAAATCATTACTTCTATAGTCAGTCAGCCAGCAAGAGACTGGGCTCTATTAGTGACAATGCATGGGGAAACAAGGGGACAGAAGGAGAAGAGGATTACCATCAAGGTCCCAAAACCTCTGTGCGGGATTGTAACACATACCAAAAAACAGCTTGAAACACTGAGCCACATATAACAAATGCACTGCCACAAATCACCAATTACTGAACAACAACTACAATAACAAATAGCATTTGCTAACCACAACGACCAATCAACATCTTTTTTTTCTTCAGGAAATGCCTTCCTGTCTTGCATCTCTTTGTGTAGATGTTCCAGTTAGCCCTTCATTTTTGTGAAGACAACTAATGCAGTGATGACGACACATTTCAAGGGCTTTTCAACGACCTTCAGTCCAAAAGCTAATTCTCCAGGGCTTTCAACGCCTCGTTACAGTGGGACTGTCAAGTATCTTCAAAGGATATATAAACTTTAGGTGTAGGCTTTGACAGAACACTGACAGTTAGAAAAATGTTAGGACTACTGTGCTTAAATGTGACATATGCCTGTCTGCCATGACAGCAATGGCAGCTGAAGGCTTTCTCTTTTTCCTTATTTCTTTTCCATTACTCTTATCATTGTAACTATTATTATCATCTTCAATAGCATTTTCATCCTAATTAGCTAGTTCATCACTATCATTTTGATTTTCACCACATATCATCTTCATCATCTATTGTCATGTTTGTTGTTTTTTGTATTACTGATCGATAATAGCCCATGTCATCTTCTGAACATGCATTCCCCACAAATAAATCCATGCACACACACACACACACACACACATGCACATGCGCACATATGCAAGCTCACATAAACATGCGCTTGCATGCACACACACAAATGCATGGCATGCATACATACACACCCATACATGCCATGACATACCACATACACTGACACATACACATGGACCTCACGTCCACCCACCCATATGCACAAGCTTACACATACATGTGCACATACACACAAAATACTATAATCTTGGCGCAAACAATGTTAGGCAGGCACTCAAGGTCTGGCCAGCATGTTGGAGCTATGCGCAGGTCAAATATCTAAGTCGTGTCTATGAGACCCTTGTCCTAAATCTTTTCATTTCAGTCATTAATTCATTTATCACTCCAGCTGTAAATCCTGCGCAGTGTGGTCTCAAACCTCAGCTGATCTGGTGTCACCTGTATGTAAAAAGTCTGCACGCAGTGACACCGCCTTGATGAAAGTGAACCTGTTCTATGAACCCAACCCCACCCCGCAAAAGAGCAATATATTCTCGATATATACACACATCCTCTACCCCGCCTTACCCCAACATACACATACATACAGAGAGTGACACACAGACATACACACACAGACATACACACACAAATACATATAAAGAGACACACATACACACAAACAGAGAGAGACACATAAATACATACATAGACACATGTACAGATAAAGACACAAACACACATACAGAGAGAGACACACAAATACATACATAGACACATATATAGATAAAGACACACACGCGCATGGCCCCTACCTTGCAGACAAAGCGTCTCTCTCCCGAATGGAACTGTCGATGTTTCTCCAGGTCGGCCACCTTGGTGAAGGTCACCGAGCACTCGGAACACTCCAAGGGCATGTAACCCTCCTCGTGAGTCTGCATGTGGGACTTGAGAGTGGTCTGCCACTTAAACCCCACGCCACATTCCTGACCAACACAACATGGCTGCCGTGTAAAATTGAAATAAACTTGTTATCACCATAAGCCAGTGTACCAACCTAAATAATTAGAACAGCATGAAAAGCAACATTGTGAAGACCAGGATGGGAAGGGGCCGAGAGGGAACATGTCAAAGGTCATGTTTCCACTATTATGTATGGAAGAGACAGAGTTCACTGTAGGGAATGCAGTGTGGGCAAACTAACCCACGTTTTCAAATTGCTGCAAGATCTACTAAATGCACACCCTAAGTCAGCTTGATCAATCCGTTCTGGGCTTTCCACTGTCTGAGAATCCTTCAAAGTGGTGATCTACACAGTCATGTGAGATTTTCAAATAACAAACTGTGGCTTTCAGAGGAGAAAAAAAATCCAGCCAACAAAAACATTGTAGCTACTTTAGTCTACAAACATCGACTGAAATTCATCAGAAAGAATATGTATATGCTTAAAGTACACTGATTGCAACAACAACAAAAAAAAGGGGGGGGGGGAGGAGGGTGGGGTAACACTCTTCTCTCTCCAGGAAACACCAACCCACCTTGCATGTATAAGCCTTCTCCCCGGTGTGGGTACGCATGTGGATTTTGAGACGGTTGGCGCGGGAGAACGACGCCCCACAGTCTTTGCAGACGTGGGGCTTGAAGCCGCTGTGTGTGCGCATGTGGATGAGCAGCGTGCTGTGCTGGGTGTAGGAGGCGCCACAGGTCGTGCAGACATAGGGCCGGTCACCCGTGTGCACCCGCTGGTGCTCCTTGCGATCCCGCAGCTTCTTGAAGCGCGCCCCGCAGTCGGGGCACTCGTGGGGCCGGCCGCCGGTGTGCATCAACTGGTGGAGCTTCAGCTTGCTGCATGGGGGGAGACACAGCAGGGGAGGTAAGAGAAAAGAGACAAGAAGAGAGAAATTATGGGCAGACACAACAGGGGAGGTAAGAGAGGCAGACAGAACAGGGGAGGTAAGAGTAAGAGAGAGAGAAATCACGGGCAGACACAATAGTGGAGGTAAGAGAGATATAGACAAGAAGAGAGAAATTATGGGCAGATACAGCAGGGGAGATAAGAGAGTGAGAGAGACAAGTAGAGAGAAATTACAACAATTTCAAATTCTGGCTGCATGGGAGAGAAACCAGAGGGGTGATATGAGACAGAGATAAGTAGAGAGAAACTATAACATGTTTCAATTTTGGCTGCATGGGGGGTGGCACAACAGGGGAGATAACGAGACAGAGAGACAAGTAGAGAGCAATTATAACACGATCAAATTCTGTAGACATTTGACATTCAGCGACAAATGCAGTCTCTTTTGATGGTCAAGAGAACACATAAATTTCAGGTTGTACATGCTTCTTGTCATGTGCTCTTTACCTTATAACCAAACCCCACTTTACTACAAAGCCATCTTTTTTTTTTCAGGTAAACTGATTGTATTGTTAGAAATATGCAACAGGAAAGTTACTTTCAGTTTCTCAACAAGACTGGAAACGATCAACATGCATATGCACTGATCTGTCATCATCTGTTTTCTGGTGATGACATCGAATAATGTTGAAAACTGTGGTAGAGCAAAGTCAATGAAGGCAAATGGGTGAAGCAAGACAGAAGACTGGTCACAGCAAACAGGTGAAAGTCAACAGCTACCAACAGAAGACTGGTCACAGCAAACAGGTGAAAGTCAACAGCTACCAACGCAACATGTCATTTTCCCATCTCCAGCATCCAGACGAATAAACATTAACTCTTTCTGCCTGGCACCCTGGTTGGGTGTACACAGATGCATGTGGCCACCAAAATCTCAATTCAAAAAACAGCACATCTAACCTTTATTCTGTGCATAAATCACAAAGACAGGGGGAACTACTGAGAAGCTGTCTTCCTTCTTATATCATCATGCAGGGTTCCCACTTCCTCACAGGAAAAAAAAATTCAAGGGTTTTTCAAGGGTTTCTAAAGGGGATATTTCAATTTTTCAGGGGCAAATTTAGCTGTACAACTGAAAAAAAAAAAGAGTGAATAATTAACCTTACACATGTAATCCAGCCATGATGATAAGGTGATTACACTTCTGTAGTCTTTTCCACGCTCAATATCATATACAAAAAATCAAAAATGAAGTCTTTATACAGAAATTGAGAAATCAGAAAAAGAAAATTTCAATCTGCTTTCCGGACCAGTATCTGACATGGATGTCCAGCTGCTTCTGTTTCAAGTCCTTATTCAATGATTCGTCAAAAAGCATGACATATTCAGTCTGTGATTTCACTCTTTTTTCAGTTCTGACAGAAAAAAAGGAGCAATGCCAAAAGTTGCAAGATATCTACTTTTGGTTTCCCCACACCGATAGTTTGTTGCAATCGAGGAATATGGAAACATTGCTGCAAACAGTTTCATGTTGTCTTTAGCAGATCGGAAACTGTGATGATTGTTGATGGCATGAATCGTTCACAACACTTCAGCTTTCAACACATCTGTCCCACTTGCTGTTATTGTGGACTGGCTGACGATTCTTACTGAGGAAAGGGTCTGACCCAATGTTGATGAATTTGATGATTGCCGAACGAAGTCCGTAAGACTAATGACCGGCATACTCGCTTTTTCCAATTCCACTATTTTTTCCCCTTTCCGTGACTTGCAACCGCTGATTCGCCCATTGCCCAAACATCAATAGTCTTTTTGCACACTTTACAGAAAAACACATGTTTGCTGTCTCTGCAATTCAGTGATCCAGCTTCGATATTCTTCCTTCTGTACCACAACGGATCAAATGCGTAATTTCCCTTAGGCATGATGACAGACGCAACAGTATTGGACTTCACCGAAGATGAGGAGCATGCGCTCTTTGTCGGAAGTTGAACTGCGCATGCGCAAACGATAACCAACTATTGAATTGCTTCCCTTTGCTTGAAAGCAGATGACACGCAAAACGATTCGAGGCGAAAATCGATGTTCGAAGTCTTGTTCGCGTTTGTTCTCTGATTTGTCTTCAAATGTTGCGGTCAGTTTTGGTCCCAAAACGATTTTTAAGGGGATTTCAAGGGATGGTAGGGATATCTGCAGTTTCAGTTTCAAGGGCCTTTTTGACCCAGTTGAAATTTAAAGGGTTTTCAAAGGTCCTCAAGGGGCGTACGAACCCTGTCAGGTGCCACACTGAGTTTTCTTCTAAGCTTACCCCCCGGGCACCATGAGCCAATGAAAAAAACATTACAGAGAGGCAAGTCTGAGTTGAAATTAGAGTGGACATGATCTGAAAGTATCAATACCAAAGTCATAAAAGTTTACATAGTTGCACAAAATATTTTCTGAGTGTGACACTGTAAAGCTTTATTTGCATTTCACTACAAACGTGATAATCCAACCCATCAGAATAAGAAGTACTGAAAAAAACTAACGAAGGATCTGAGCGTCAAGATCCGATTTGTCACGGAACTATGGGTCACCGGGTAACTCGTACAGAATAAAACTTCAGTTTGTTTTTGGAAAAAAAAAAAAAGTTTCCGTACCTGTGTACTCTCTTCACGTGCCAACCCAGAGTTTGGACAGTTTGAGCAAAGTACCCCTGATCATCCAACTGAACAGTCACAACATGGCAGGCTGGGAAGGTGACACAGCCAGTAATTATAAATGGCATGAAAGAGTTAAACTGGCATGTGGTATTGGTGATCAGGTGGCTTTGTTGTTGTTGTTGCAGGCTTTGTCACCAGAACCAGTACATCATCATGAAATGACACTTTTGTCTCCCTTTATTCAGCTCCATGACCCTGTGCCCCTGTCGCACATGTTAGCACATGTTAATCTGGCAGACTGAAGACGGCTCCACCAGTATGCTGGTGGAGCTGAATTCACCTTCACATAGAGATCCTTAAAAGCCAAGAAATTCTAAGTTGCAAGCAATTATTATCATCAGCACGTGGTGTCCTGTGCATGTTGGATCAGAACAGGCGCCATTGAACACCACCGAAGCGACTTGACAGCAGTGCAGCGTCTCCTCTGGTGGGTAGCCTCTTGATGACTTGACACTGACTGCTCCCTGTGGATTGCTGATTCCAGGGCTGTGGCTGTGGATGGGGGATCGGAATGAGTGGTGTGGATGCAATGCCACTGATGTGGTGCAAAAGATAGGACAGCAAAAAAATGGAAATAAAAAAAAATAACTAAAAAAAAAAAAGAAAAAAAAATCTAAGTCATAGTGGGATGCGGATCCTAACTTATTGACTAGAATGAAAATGACCCTATCTAAAAAGGAGAAACTTTTTTTTGTGCATTTGTTCAAATGTAAAAGGAACACATGCTGACTCTGGGTAAAACAATAAACAAACACCCCATCTTTTCTTCAGAACAAAATATGTAAAAAGAAATGAAATAAACAGGTGAAATGAAAAACATCCACATACCTAAACTGGCGAAAGGCAGCACCGCACTGCTGACATATATTTGTTTTGTTGTTGCTGCTCGACCCTGTCTGCGCCCCTTCCTCAGCAGTGCTCTCCCCTGTCACTGCCGCCCCGGGCGGAAGAGGCAGACACCCCAAGCAATCCGCCACGTGCGCACGCAGCTCCTCTGGCGACGGAAATGTCCCCCCGCATTTCAAACAGACGTTTCCGTCTGTGTGGGTCTTACGATGGATCTTGAGACAGAAGTGGGAGTTGAAGACAGCGTCGCACAGTTTGCATTTGTACAACATGCCACAGGTCCCCACATCCTTCTGGCTGGCCTGTTGTCGGTCCTCTCTTGACAGGGAATTCTCTTCAATCACAGCGGGAGCAGATGCATTTGATGCATGAAGGGCAACTGGGAAAGGCTCCTGGAAAATCAACACAAGGCTGTCAAAGCTTTACAGTTTCTAGATGGAAAAGATGAAGGATGGCGATGCGAAAGCCGTGGACTGGAAAGGTGTTACTACTGTTAGCAATGAATGTCAGTCCAAATTACAGAGTTTTTTTCCTTCAATGAGTGAAATAAAACAAACCATTGATCGTTTGCTCTTTTTCTCTTAGAGACTGATCCATCTTCAATCTTTAGAAATCAAACTGAACACACTGATTTAAAAACTATGATATCGTTGTCATCATCAACTGCTACATTTACAGAAAACACAACACCCTGTCTCTTCAAAATACACTGCTTACTTGAACACATCCATTTAAAAACTATGATGGTGCTGAATTGGATGAAGATAAGTGATTGCTTGTTCATTTTCGCTGTCCTGAGGTCGAAACACGTCGTGTTTTGTCTTGTGATTCGTTTGTCTATGATATCATAGTAGTCATCAACTACTACATTTGCAGAAAACACGCAACCTTCATTAACCAGCTTAGCATTTGCTCTACTCTTATAATCGTCACAACATGAACTTGTAGGTCAGGATATGCCAGTGCAGCAGATGAACAATGAACAAGCCCTTTCAGTCACAAACCCTACAAAAACATTTTCAAAGGAAAATAAACAAGAAATGCTTACATCGAAAACAAATCTGTCATTTTTTTGTTTGTTTGAAGACAAGACCACAGAACCTCACACTATCCACACATGTGCAACACCGCTTTTGATGGAAATATTTTTTCCGTTGAAAATGCTTTTGTAGGGTTTGTGATATAAACTGTTTTTCATTGTTCATCGGCTCTAATGGTATATCCTGACCTACAGAAACTGCCATCCCCAAACCAGGCTCCACCCCCCCCCCCCCCCACTCCCCACCCCCCACCCACAAGTTTTCTCCTGGCTGGCCCTGTGGATTGAAACAGAATGCTCCTTAGCCAAGGGTTTTGGGTTCAAGTCCTTCTTTAGACAGTCAGGTTAGAGATTTTTCTCTTGGGTTTTGGGTTCAACCCCTGCTTTAGACAGTCGGGTTAGAGATTTTTCTCTTGGGTTTTGGGTTCAACGCCTGCTTTAGACAGTCAGGTTAGAGATTTTTCTCTTGGGTTTTGGGTTCAACGCCTGCTTTAGACAGTCGGGTTAGAGATTTTTCTCTTGGGTTTTGGGTTCAACGCCTGCTTTAGACAGTCAGGTTAGAGATTTTTCTCTTGGGTTTTGGGTTCAACCCCTGCTTTAGACAGTCAGGTTAGAGATTTTTCTCTTGGGTTTTGGGTTCAACGCCTGCTTCAGACAGTCAGGTTAGAGATTTTTCTCTTGGGTTTTGGGTTCAACGCCTGCTTTAGACAGTCAGGTTAGAGATTTTTCTCTTGGGTTTTGGGTTCAACGCCTGCTTTAGACAGTCAGGTTAGAGATTTTTCTCTTGGGTTTTGGGTTCAAGTCCTGCTTTAGACAGTCAGGTTAGAGATTTTTCTCTTGGGTTTTGGGTTCAACCCCTGCTTTAGACACAGTCAGATTAGAGATATTTCTCCTCAAAGTCATCATCTCTTCTCCTCAGAGTTGTCACCTCTGAAGACTCCATCTCTTTCTCTAAGTGCCTTCACGTCTGAAGATTCATGAACTATGGACAGGGAGGTCTCAGACACTGGAGGAACAGGTGCATGGACACTGGAGGAACAGGTACATGAACACTGGAAGAACAGGTGCATGGACACTGGAGGAACAGGTGCATGGACACTGGAGGAACAGGTGCATGGACACTGGAGGAACAGGTGCATGGACACTGGAGGAACAGGTGCATGGACACTGGAGGAACAGGTACATGGACACTGGAGGAACAGGTGCATGGACACTGGAGGAACAGGTGCATGGACACTGGAGGAACAGGTGCATGGACACTGGAGGAACAGGTGCATGGACACTGGAGGAACAGGTGCATGGACACTGGAGGAACAGGTGCATGGACACTGGAGGAACAGGTACATGGCATGGACACTGGAGGAACAGGTACATGGCATGGACACTGGAGGAACAGGTACATGGACACTGGAAGAACAGGTGCATGGACACTGGAGGAACAGGTGCATGGACACTGGAGGAACAGGTGCATGGACACTGGAGGAACAGGTGCATGGACACTGGAGGAACAGGTGCATGGACACTGGAGGAACAGGTACATGGCATGGACACTGGAGGAACAGGTACATGGCATGGACACTGGAGGAACAGGTACATGGCATGGACACTGGAGGAACAGGTGCATGGACACTGGAGGAAAAGGTGCATGGGCACTGGAGGAACAGGTGCATGGGCACTGGAAGAACAGGTGCATGGACACTGGAATAACAGGTGCATGGACACTGGAGGAACAGGTGCATGGTCACTGGAGGAACAGGTACATGGTCACTGGAGGAACAGGTACATGGTCACTGGAGGAACAGGTGCATGGACACTGGAGGAACAGGTGCATGGACACTGGAGGAACAGGTGCATGGACACTGGAGGAACAGGTGCATGGACACTGGAGGAACAGGTGCATGGACACTGGAGGAACAGGTGCATGGACACTGGAGGAACAGGTGCATGGGCACTGGAGGAACAGGTGCATGGGCACTGGAGGAACAGGTGCATGGACACTGGAGGAACAGGTGCATGGACACTGGAGGAACAGGTGCATGGTCACTGGAGGAACAGGTACATGGGCACTGGAGGAACAGGTGCATGGACACTGGAGGAACAGGTACATGGACACTGGAGGAACAGGTGCATGGTCACTGGAGGAACAGGTACATGGGCACTGAAGGAACAGGTGCATGGACACTGGAGGAACAGGTACATGGACACTGGAGGAACAGGTGCATGGTCACTGGAGGAACAGGTACATGGACACTGGAGGAAAGGTACATGGGCACTGGAGGAACAGGTACATGGGCACTGGAGGAACAGGTGCATGGTCACTGGAGGAACAGGTACATGGGCACTGGAGGAACAGGTACATGGGCACTGGAGGAACAGGTACATGGGCACTGGAGGAACAGGTGCATGGTCACTGGAGGAACAGGTACATGGGCACTGGAGGAACAGGTGCATGGTCACTGGAGGAACAGGTACATGGGCACTGGAGGAACAGGTACATGGTCACTGGAGGAACAGGTACATGGGCACTGGAGGAACAGGTACATGGGCACTGGAGGAACAGGTGCATGGTCACTGGAGGAACAGGTACATGGGCACTGGAGGAACAGGTGCATGGACACTGAAAGAACAGGTGCATGGACGGAAGCAAGCATTGTTCACTGTAGCGAAAAAGGAATGATGCACAGCCCCCTGTCCACTGCCAGATGTAGACGGGAAAAGGGTCCTATTTTAGCCCATTCAATAAAAATGCACACTGCACCCCTTTTCATCGATGGCTGCTTACCTGATAGAAACAGGTCAAACCAGAGGAGCATTGCAGAGAACTCAGACATCTGTCACTGATGTGAGAAAAATATAATGGGTTTGGGGTTTGTTTGAGGACCATATTCTCCACCACCACCCCCCCCCCCCCCCCCCACCACCACCCCACCCCCAAGTTTCACTAAAACCAGTTCTGTAATTTTTTTTTTTCAAATGAACAGGCCCGGGGAAAAGTGTTATTATCCGTTGTGGAATAAAATAACAACTACAATTAAACGAGATGAGGAAAGAAATTAATGACGAAAATAAGCAAGGCTAATTTATAATACATTTATAAGCAAAAGTTATGATACATTTCTAGGTATGACACATAAGATACATTTCTAGGTATGACACATAAGATAAGATACATCTCTAGGTATGACACATAAGGTAAGATACATTTCCAGGTATGACACATAAGATACATCTCCAGGTATGACATGTTTTTTTTCTTTTTCTTTTTCCTTCCACCCCAAATTGAGCATCTATACTGAAAGCCTCCCACCCATGCAGGTGACAAAGATATTCAGCAACTGATTCCAGGTGCCCCAGAACAGCAGGAAGGGGTAGAATGACGATGCAGTCCTTTAGTTTGCTTGCTGTTTTGTGTTGCTACTGTGTGATTTGTTGGAAAAATTACAACAGAGAAGTTTTGTACCATCGATAAACTTTAAAACACATCGCCAAACAATACTTAATCACTCGACCACCTCAGAATCATGATCTACAAATGCTGCTGCTGTTAAAGTATACTTTAAAAACAAAACTCATGTACTGTCCTTTCAGAAAAAAAAACAAATAAAAAAATAGTCAGTTGCTCGCATACTTTGACCAAAAAATGTAGCCTGCTTTCCAAAAAAAAAGTAGCCTGCATTTTCTTTCTTCATTTATCTATTCATTTTTTTTTAGACTTCTACCCATTTTCACCATAAATTCCCGGGCACACATCTAGTAGCAACAGCCTCATTTCCCTTGGAACGGGAGTGTATTGCTTACGATGGTTGAAAAAAAAAAGTTAAAAGTTAACAAAGAAAAGAACGAAAAAACCTAGCACATGTGCACACAGACCTGTATGTTGAGATACCACCCACAAAGAAGGAATGAAACTAATTTACAGGTGAAATTTAAAATGGTCACATGCGCAGAAATCTAACCAATGGTGGACCTCAAAGCTCCCACCAAGGAACAATAAAAGGAAGACATTTTTTTTTTTTTTACCCCTGTGGTCGTCACCGAAACGGGTTCAAACTTGACAGGAAGGTTGAGGACCATGTCCGACGACTCGGCGGCGGGGCTGTTGATGGTGCTCTTTGTGTCCACCACCGCGGGGCTGTCCATGACGCACAGCAGGTCTTCTGCGTCTGGTGGCATGCCGGATTCTTCTCCTTGGGTCTCCTCCACCTCTGCCAGCTCCTCTGGAACCTTGGTGTCCTGTGTCGTTGGGTTTTCTGTGTCTGCTTTGACCGTGTTCATGTCCTGGCCGCCGTCTTCTGCTGTCGGTGCTGCGACAAAGAGAACTCATTGAGTATGTTGTAATGTGTTAACTCCCTGCAGTTCTTTCCCTTGATTTTCGATCAGCGCTGATTGGAGGTTTTTTTGTGCGGAAATCATCACGTCTAAAAAGGTATCTTTAGTTAATAGTGGAATGAGAAATCTGTTGCAATGATGATGTTATACATTAAAAATGCTGATGTGCTTGTGTGGATTTGGATAAGTATGAAGATCGTTAATGGGTGTAGGCTAGATGAGCATGCTTGTGCATGCGTACGTGTGTGCATGCATGTCTTTTTTTTAATGTGTGTGAGTGCATGTGTATGACAAGTGGTAGTGGTAGCAGCAGAGCAGTAAATCTTGTCAGCATGTGGAACACTGTGTGTGTGTGTGTGTGTGTGTGCATGTATGTGTGAGTGAGTGAGTGAGTGAGTGAGAGAGAGAGAGAGAGAGAGTGTGTGTGTGTGTGTGTGTGTGTGTGTGTGTGTGTGTGTGTGTGTGTGTGTGTGAGTGTGTGTGTGTGTGTGCGAGTGTGTGCGCGTCTTTGCGCATGCTTTGTATACATGCATGTTTTCTTTTGATGCGAAGCACATCAACATCAGTCACACATGGAAGCATGTCTTGTGCAACCATCTGCATGTGCACACACACCTGGGGAAGAAGCAGGAATGTCGTCGTTAATAATGGTTTCATCGGATGAGGACTCATCGTCCTCACTGTCGTCTTTCTTGGCCTGTCCCCTGCCACCTCTTTTCTTCTCTCTTTCCTTCCTTCCAGACTGGGTGCCGTCTTCAGTAGTCTCCACCTCGATCTTAATTTTGGCCTGAAACAGAAGCAACAAAATGTTTGCCCCCCTTTACTAAAAAAAACTTTTCTTCTCCTAAAAAAAAATTCTCCAGGCCATGCAAAGTGCCATGACCCAATTTGGGAATGGCCGACTAAAAACACAATATAACCATGAAGGAGTAAGGGTCACAACTCATTAATTTTTTCCACAATTTTACGACTGGTAAAAGATGATGATGGAGATAACGATGTACTGGAATGCTGTTTCCATTCAAGGCCCTAGATCTTACTTCCTCGATCCACACACTTACACACATTTAACCCTTCCAAGATTGTACTATTTTCTGATGTACATATCTTTTTTTTTTTGCTGTCGTTATCTTCCCAATCCGCCATAAGGCTTCGCTTCACTGTGCCCATTCTGGCTCCCCTTCATACAGCCACACCCGTGTCCCTCTTCATACAGCCACACCCGTGTCCCTCTCATCACAGACCTGTCAACGTCAAGTCACCCTGAGGCAACCCACCGGAGGAGACACACTGCTGCCAAATCACTTCACTGGACTTCTTCTTCTTCTTCTTCTGCGTACACAGGCTGATACTCCTGTAGACACTCCCTACATGGACAGGCAAGTATTAATCCCATCTACCCAACAAAGGGGAGTGGAGTTTTGTGTGTATGACCATTTTTTTTTATCCCGCCATTAAGACAGCCATACTCCAGCTTCAGGGAAGGTGCATGCTATGTGTAACATGTCGTCCATACCAACAACCAAACTGGCCTTCTCTTCCAAAAGTTGGTGATGGGATTTGACGTGTGTGCAAGATGTTATGCGTGCGTTCACACATGGAACCTCGGTTTACAGTCTCATTTGAAGGACTGTATGGGAAATGGAGTCAGAACTAATATTAACTCCGAGGGAAAAATCCCCCTGTACTGAAACGGCCCGGCGGAGATTCGAACCCGCAACCCTTGGATTACAAGTCCAGCATTCTACCAACTGAGCTATTCCGGCCCCCAGTGGAGTTCAGTTTTGCCTGTTCTGATCTGACATGTGAGTAGGACCATTTTTTTTCAGTTGTGGAGCATGAGTAAGCGTCCCATCTGAAGGGCGTCTTTATAGCCATCAAATAACAGGTTCTATGAACGTGTCGACTCTGATCATTCTGACACACAATAGGCATGCACCTGGAAATGAAAAAAAAAACCAAAAAACAAAAAAACAACTGAGGTGGCAGGACACGAATGGCAAGAGAATTATGACTTTTTTTTTTTCTTTTTTTGACAATGATCTACTAGGATGAGGATGCACACACATCTACAGAAGTATAGCAGACAATGTTATCTTGACCAGCTGACCCTGACCTGTCGGTGGATCCTCAGGTGGTTCTTCAGGTGCCGCGTCATGGTGAACCGCGCCCCGCACTCCTCACACACGCAGGTGCCGTCCTGATTCTCCCCGTTCTCGTGGGAGTGGACGCGCATGTGACGCTTCAGCTTGTCCAGCTCGATAAAGGCGGCGCCGCACTCCCCGCACTTGTTGGGGCGGTCCCCTGCGTGGCTCTGCATGTGGCGCTTCAGGTGGCTCAGCTGGTTGAAGGTGTGGCCGCACAGGTTGCACTCGTGGGGCTTCTCACCTGAGACACAAACACAGGTTGCACTCATGGGGCTTCTCACCTGAGACACAAACACAGGTTGCACTCGTGGGGCTTCTCACCTGAGACACAAACACAGGTTGCACTCTTGGGGCTTCTCACCTGGGAAAGAAACAAACCTGCCTCATTATGCTTTTGTGCATGTTCCTTTTCTTAGGGGTAAAAAAAAGTGTAGTGATCATTTTTCAGGTACCGACTGACTGAAACTGATCTATTGTCAGATTAACTCATAGTTGAACCGACATTTAAGAAAACTTTACGAACAGAATGTCACTCCTTTTAAAGAAGGGGATATATTTCACATACACACAAACACATTTCCATACGTACACACCAACACACACATACACACAAACACATGCACAAGTGCGCACACATACACACACACACCAGACCACATCAAACACACACTCATACAGTAGCATACACACACACATCTACGCATGCATGCATGCACACACGTACACATACACGCACACACCCACCCACACACTCATACATTGGTGCACACACACACACACACACGCTCTCTACAGAAGCTAAATAATGACTTCAAGACTTTTTTTTTAAACATGTGTGAGGGGTAGCGTAGGAAGCTGGGAAGGAAGAAGTGGAAGTGGGGGTGTGTGGGAATGTGGGTGGGGTCTGAACAGGGAGATAACTCTAATACACAAACAGGGGGAAAAAAGTGATCTCTAACCAACACAAGTCTGTCACTTGTCGGTGCCTCTACCACATCCGTTTCATTCTCGTCCAAGTCAAACATGAAACAACTATCGATGCGCCCCATCACAGATGTGGCAACCCTACAATCAGCAGATGCCTGCTGAACAACACACAGGCTGAGAGGGAATACTGCATCTGCAGCCTGTGTCATCAACCTGGCAGAAGTTGTCTTCCCCTCTCCGCTACATCTTCGGTTGTGCTAAGAGTGCCAGACTTTCCTGTGATCCCAAACATCATGCGCCGTGCAATGTACACTTCATGCAAGAGAAAGAATCTACAGCTGCAAGAAGAACAGTGGACCTGTTCCCGCAAAAACTGCGAAAAGATAATGCGTGTCTTTCTCTTGCAGAGTTACCTTTTGCCAGTGTATGGGTCAAGCACACAGATAAAAAAAAGTCAAGGAAAGATAATGCTCATCTTTCCCTTTAGAGTTACCTTTCCCCAGTGTATGGGTTAAGCACACAGATCAAAAAAGGCAAGGAAAGATAATGCTTGTCTTTCTCTTGCAACAGAGTTACCTTTCCCCAGTGTATGGGTCAAGCACACAGATCGAATCAGTCAAGTAAAGATAATGCTCATTTTTCCCTGGCAAATAGAGTTACCTTTCCCCAGTACATGGGTCAAGCACACAGACTGAAAGAGTCAAGGAAAGATAATATTTGTCTTTCCCTTGGAAACAGAGTTACCTTTCCCCAGTGTATGGGTCAGGCACACAGATAAAAAAAAAAAAAGTCAAGGAAAGATAATGCTCGTCTTTCTCTTGCAACAGAGTTACCTTTCCCCATTGTATGGGTCCAAGCACAAAGATCAAAAAGTCAAGGAAAGATAATGCATATCTTTCCCTGGGAAACAGAGTTACCTTTCCCCAGTGTATGGGTCAAGCACACAGATCGAAAAAGTCAAGGAAAGATAATGTTTGTCTTTCCCTTGGAAACAGAGTTACTTTTCCCCAGAGTATGGGTCAAGCACACAGATCAAGAGTGTCTTGTTTTCATTTGAAGGGCATGCTAGAATCATGGTCTAGTTATCGACTGTCTGCATTCCACCGCTTCACACTCATGTTTCGCCTTCTCTCTCTCTGACTGAACTGTTCAGCAGACTGAAGGAACAAACAGTCTGGGCACGCCACCAGTGGCATCCGTCTCATCAAAACAGCGGGGGTCAGTCTCGCTGAACGCAAGCTCTAACACCGATTACCTCCCAGTCATTGTTTGTTCTCTAGGAAAATTCACTTTGGTAGTCAACTGAAAACATACGCAGCAGACAAAACAAAACAAAAACGAACAAAATGAAGACAGTGAGTACAGCATGTACTATGGTGACCAGCTCTCTCCTGAAACAGCTGCCCCGACTGCACACCAAATCTGTTGTGGCGATGATGTTGCCAGCTTTAAACACACACACATTTCGTCACGCCAGATTTATTTCCTTCCCACTACAGTTCCCAAAGGTCAGAGGCTCCGACATCCACTGACCAATCAAGGACCTCCACAATCCTATGTTGTCTATCACGCACAACAGTGTAGAGGAACTGTAACACTTACACGTGAAGTTGGCCCCTCAGACTGCAAGACGGGGGGGCAATACACAAAAATATAAATCTCACTCAAAGCAGCACCCATTCTGGCATTCTCGAGCACACAACCACAACCACACCTGTTCCCCAACACCAACCTCCTCCCTCCTATCCCTCCCCCCCCCCCCCCCTTTATTCCTGACAGCACTCCCCCCCTTCCTCCCCCTCCACCTCAATACCCTTACTCGCACCCCCGAAAACTGACCAGTGTGTGTCTGCATGTGGCGTTTGAGGTGGCTGGGTCGGTTGAAGGAGGCGCCGCACACGGAGCACTTGTTGCGGACCAGGGCGTCGGCGCCCTCCGTGTGGCTCAGCTTGTGGCGAGTGAAGGCACTGTACCAGCCGAACACCGCGTTGCACTCCCCACAGATGTAGGGCCGCCCACCCGTGTGGCCCTGCAGAATAACAAACACACAGTATCATGAACAACAACAATAAGACAGGAGTATATATGTGTATGCATCACGAGTTCTGTGAAATGCACATGAATCCACACACACACACACACATGCTCACATACACGCACACACACATACATTCTCACTCAAAGGAATGCACTTTAGAACACCTGCAACACACTCACAGACACATACATGAAAAGTCATTTCTCTGGAATCATGGGAGCATATTCATTTACATACATCTGCACACACACACACACAAGCACAAACATATACAAGTACACACATGTGCACACGCACACACAAGACACATGTAAAAAGCATGCAACACACATCGCTCAAGATAGCAGTCACGGTCAGGATAGTACACACAGCGCCTAATCCCCAACAGAAGACTGTCAGTGCTTTACAAAACATCAGACACACATACATTCATACTGACTGCAACACAACAAAACCACGATGACATTTTACACTCACCCCAGCTTCTTATCAGAACTCCCCCCCCCCCCGCCCCACTATCACAGTCAAGACCCCCAAACACATTGCACAGAAACCGATTTCCTATCAAATTA
>CM065744.1:7050957-7055957 GCA_033310375.1 Conus canariensis | reverse complement strand
AAGCACACCCAGTCTTTATCTATAATTTATTTCAAAAGCCCAAGATCCGTGAAGAAGCACACCCAGTCATTATCTATAATTTATTCCAAAAGCCCAAGATCCGTGAAGAAGCACAGCCAGTCATTATCTATAATTTATTCCAAAAGCCCAAGATCCGTGAAGAAGCACAGCCCATCAAAATGCATGGAACCTTCTAGAACGTTTGAAAAACCAATGTATAACATAGCACAGAAACAATTTCTAGAAGCTTCTGGCTCTTACCAAAAGGTGTTGGGGCTTTCAGAGTTAGTGTGCACTGCTGACATTTTTGCACTCTTGACAAAGTATGAAACCGTCACAGGGAACAATTCATTAAAACTTCCGACAGCAAAACGGAAGTGAGAACTGCAAGACCGGTGCAACAAACACCACCTCCTGCAATAACACCACCTCCTGCAATAAACACCACCTCCTGCAACACCACCACCTCCTCCTGCAACAACACCACCACCTCCTGCAGCAGCAGCACCTCCTGCAACAGCACCACCTCCTCCTGCAACAACACCTCTTGCAACATTAACACCTCCTGCACAACACCACCACCTCCTGCAGCAACATCACCTCCTGCAACAACAACACCTCCTCCTGCACCACCACTACCACGTCCTGCAGCAACACCACCTCCTGCAACAACACCTCCTCCTGCAAGAACACCACCACCTCCTGCAACAAACACCACCTCCTGCAACAAACACCACTTCCTGCAACAAACACCACCTCCTGCAACAACACCACCTCCTGCAACACCTCCTCCTCCCGCAACACCACCACCTCCTGCAGCAACACCACCTCCTGCAGCAACAACACCTCCTGCAACACCACCACCACCTGCAACACCACCACCTCCTGCAACATCACCACCACCTGCAACACTACCACCTCCTGCAGCAACACCACCCCCTGCAGCAACACCACCTCCTGCAGCAAAATATGAACACTGATCTGCATGTGCAACGTAAGCGTTTTCCCAACACAAGCAAATCTGTGTACATACCAAACATTTCAGGTCCAAGGACAGATAAGCATTGAATGAAAGGACTGACAGTTCTGTGTTGGTTAGTTAAACTTCAGGCTGACCAAGCAATGCCACTGGAACCTATCCACTTCCTCACCTTATGTCTGGGTTAACTCAATGCAGACGCAGCTTTCTGCACAAAACCGTGACTGGCTGTGACGCACTATTTTGGGTATTTTTACAAAAAATATACAGACAGAACCAAACTGAATACAACAATAATCATTATGCTTTTGAAAACTTCAAATCATGTTCTTTTAGAAAAAAATATTACAGTCCTGTGCTGAGTACACACTTCACTCACTACTGGTTTGAAAAGTGTAGGAAAACAGCTATCAGCAAAAGCTTTTTCTCCACGTAGGTATGGATGGAAAATCAATATGATCATAACTGTAGTCAACACAATGTGTAGCAAACACATAAAAACAATGTATTTTTCACACACACAGCTGTGTGCATGGTCCAGACTTCAAACAGAGTGCTGCTGTCACATATTTGAAGAAAAAATGCAAAAATTTCATCATCATTTGGTATGTGCAACTCACCATCGTCACTCATATCCTCTCTGTCTGATTCGGCAAGTTCGGAAAACAGTTCCAGTTCTTCATTTGATCCTTCTTCCATTATTCTTTCAATTACTTCTTGAAATAAGATGTTTCTGTTCGCTACCACTCGCTGACACTTCGGTGCCGACAACATGATGAACACGGGCAGCCAGAGTTATCTCCAGCTATCCCATAATATGAGCGAAAAAGCAGAATTAAACGCGAGATATACACCAAGGGAGAGTACCACCTAATAGGGGAAATCCTCAGCTTTCTGTAGATACCAAGATTGTTTCCCTTAGACCGCACAGCTACATGTGAAAATTCGAGTAAATCGTCGATCACCTGGCAGGCGACGCGTCAGTGCCAAGAACTCAACCCGTCGCCCGCCAGGTGATCGACGAGGCAACAATGAGTTAATCTGTTTTCGGGTGAAATGTATTTGGCCGTTTAACAATATTCGGGTGGGCTATACTCAAACGTTGGCGCTTTCACTGTCATTACAGATGGGGGGTCGACAATGCAGTGAGCACCCATTGGTGGTGCTTGTCATGCACAGAGACTGGGGAAGACAATGAGCATTGAACAGACAGGCCTATACATGGTGACAGTGTATACATGGTGACAGGCCTATACATGGTGACAGTGTATACATGGCGACAGGCCTATACATGGTGAGTGTATACATGGTGACAGTGTATACATGGTGACAGGCCTATACATGGTGACAGTGTATACATGGTGACAGGCCTATACATGGTGACAGGCCTATACATGGTGACAGTGTATACATGGTGACAGTGTATACATGGTGACAGACAGGCCTATACATGGTGACAGTGTATACATGGTGACAGACCTATACATGGTGACAGTGTATACATGGTGACAGACAGGCCTATACATGGTGACAGTGTATACATGGTGACAGACAGGCCTATAGATGGTGACAGATGTATACATGGTGACAGACAGCCTATACATGGTGACAGACAGCTATACATGGTGACAGACAGGCTATACATGGTGACAGACCTATACATGGTGACAGACAGCCTTATACATGTGACAGACAGGCCTATACATGGTGACAGATGTATACATGGTGACAGACAGGCCTATACATGGTGGACAGTTATACATGGTGACAGACAGACCTATACATTAGCGTGATACAGACAGACCTATACATGGTGACAGACAGCTAACATGGTGACAGACAGGCCTATACATGGTGACAGAGCTATACATGGTGACAGACAGCCTATACATGTGACAGTAAGCTTACATGGTGACAGACAGGACCTATACATAGTGACAGGTATACATGGTGACAGACAGGCCTATACATGGTGACAGACAGGCCTATACATGGTGACAGACAGGCCTATACATGGTGACAGACAGCCTATACATGGTGACAGACAGGCCTATACATGGTGACAGACACCTATACATGGTGACAGACAGGCCTATACATGTGCAGACAGGCTATACATGGTGACAGACAGGCCTATACATGGTGACAGGTATACATGGTGACAGACAGACCTATACATGTGACAGACAACCTATACATGGTGACAGACAGGCCTATACATGGTGACAGACAGGCTATACATGGTGACAGCAGGCCTATACATGGTGACAGCAACCTATTACATTGGTGAGACGAAGGACATGGGACAGACCTATACATGGTGACAGACAGCCTATACATGGTGACAGACAACCTATACATGGTGACAGACAGGCCTATACATGGTGACAGACAGGCCTATACATGGTGACAGACAGGCCTATACATGGTGACAGACAGGCCTATACATGGTGACAGACAACCTATACATGGTGACAGACAGGCCTATACATGGTGACAGACAGGCCTATACATGGTGACAGACAGCCTATACATGGTGACAGACAGGCCTATACATGGTGACAGACACCTATACATGGTGACAGACAGGCCTATACATAGTGACAGACAGGCTATACATGGTGACAGAACATACATGGTGCACAGCTATACATGGTGACAGACACCTATACATGGTGACAGACAGGCCTATACATGGTGACAGACGGACAAGCCTATACATGGTGACAGACAGGCCTATACATGGTGACAGACAGGCCTATACATGGTGACAGACAGGCCTATACATGGTGACAGACAGCCTATACATGGTGACAGACAGCCTATACATGGTGACAGACAGGCCTATACATGGTGACAGACAGGCCTATACATGTGACAGACAGGCCTATACATGGTGACAGACAGGCCTATACATGGTGACAGACAGCCTATACATGTGACAGACAGGCCTATACATGGTGACAGACAGGCCTATACATGGTGACAGACAAGCCTATACATGTGACAGACAGGCCTATACATGGTGACAGACAGCCTATACATGGTGACAGACAGGCCTATACATGGTGAAGACAGCTATACATGGTGACAGACAGGCTATACATAGTGACAGACAGCCTATACATGGTGACAGACAGGCTATACATGGTGACAGACAGGCTATACATGTGACAGACAGGCCTATACATGGTGACAGACACATACATGGTGACAGACAGGCCTATACATGGTGACAGACAGGCCTATACATGGTGACAGACAGGCCTATACATGGTGACAGACAGACCTATACATGGTGACAGACAGGCCTATACATGGTGACAGACAGGCTATACATGGTGACAGACAACCTATACATGGTGACAGACAGACCTATACATGGTGACAGACAGGCCTATACATGGTGACAGACAGGCCTATACATGGTGACAGACAGCCTATACATAGTGACAGACAGGCCTATACATGGTGACAGACAGGCCTATACATGGTGACAGACAACCTATACATAGTGACAGACAGCCTATACATGGTGACAGACAGGCCTATACATGGTGACAGACAGGCCTATACATGGTGACAGACAGACCTATACATGGTGACAGACAGGCCTATACATGGTGACAGACAGCCTATACATGGTGACAGACAGGCCTATACATGGTGACAGACAGGCCTATACATGGTGACAGACAGGCCTATACATGTGACAGACAGGCCTATACATGGTGACAGACAGCCTATACATGGTGACAGACAGGAAACCTATACATGTGACAGCCTATACATGGACAGCGCTATACATGGTGACAGACAGGCCTATACATAGTGACAGACAACCTATACATGGTGACAGACAGACCTATACATGGTGACAGACAGGCCTATACATAGTGACAGACAGCCCTAATACATGGTGACAGACAGACCTATACATGGTGACAGACAGGCCTATACATGTGACAGACAGACCTATTACATAGTGACAGACAGACCTATACATGGTGACAGACAGACC
>CM065744.1:7015957-7045957 GCA_033310375.1 Conus canariensis | reverse complement strand
GCCTAGGGAAATCAGTTCAGCATGCTGTTCTGATACTGGTACCGATATGGTCTGTGTGGGACCTGCAAAGCCAAGATGGACCAGCATGTGAATCACTGCTCCCAACACAGGTTGTCAGGGACCTGTGAATCTGCATTTTCTTTTTTTTTTTTTTTAATGTATTACAAAAAATATTCATTTTGTGATGACATTACCAGAAATACAAATGTTTGCTTTGCTCTCTTGTGTGTGTGTGTGTGTGTGTGTGTGTGTGTGTGTGTGTGTGTACGTGTGTGTGTGTGTGTGTGCGTGCGTGTGTGCGCATGGTACAAGAGTAAAATCCCTTGAAATAATTTGTTCACTACAGACAACGCACACAAAGAAAAAAAAATACTGTAAAAACGGTGTCTACAGTATTCTGCTGAGAAGGGTGCATTTGAAACTGAACATAGCCAAGTTTGGTCGAGTTTCAAGCTTTTGCATATGCCAGACAAAACACGTACATTCAACGTTTGTGTGATGTCTAGACATACCAGCAAATGTTTTTGTATGTGCTTCTACCCTCGGTTTGAAATTGGGAAATGTATCTGGCGATTTCATTCTATACATGATACACAAATGCATTGTATGGGAAGCCTTAGTAAACTCAGCAGAAACAAACTTACAATGACAGAAAAACAGTGAATGACAGTAACCACCAAAAACAAAAGGTCAAGTGTACTCAGTCATGCTTACATTTATATAAATGAAGTAACACACTCAGCCACTCAAACATGTCTCGCAAACATGCACGGATGCTAGCACGCATATACACACACATGCACATGCACACACTCACACACATGTGCGTGCGCGCGCACACACACACACAGGTACCTGAAGTTTGCACAGTTTGCTGTATAAAACTGGTGGGCAATGAGTTCTGCAGCAGCTGGACTTGGCTGGACCCTGCCCACACACACACAACATGCACCTGTCAGCTCACCTGCCAGGTGTCCCACACACACACACACACAAACATGCCTCAGTCACCTCACCTGCCAGGTGTAAATACTACTGTCCCACACTCACACACACAACATGCATCTGTCACCTCACCTGCCAGGTGTAAATACTACAGTCCCCCACACACACAACATGCATCTGTCATTTCACCTGCCAGGTGTAAATACTACTGTCCCCCACACACACAACATGCATCTGTCATTTCACCTGCCAGGTGTAAATACTACTGTCCCCCACACACACAACATGCATCTGTCATTTCACCTGCCAGGTGTAAATACTACTGTCCCCCACACACACAACATGCCTCAGGCATGTCACCTGCCAGGTGTAAATACAACTGTCCCACATATACAACTTGCATCAGTCATCTCACCTGCCAGGTGTAAATACTATCCCCCCCCCCCCCCCCCCAACACACACACAACGTGCATCAGCCGTTTCACCTGCCAGGTGTAAATACAACTGTCCCCACACACACACACAACATGCATCAGTCATTTCACCTGCCAGGTGTAAATACTACAGTCAATTTCATCAAACATCAGTCATTTTACCTACCAGGAGTAAATACTATTGTCAAATTTATTACGATTCAGTCATGTCACCTGCCATGTGTAAAAACTACTGTCATTTTATTACACATCTGTCATAACTCTTGCCACATCTAAATTCTATTGTCAAATTTATCATACAATCAGTCACATCCCTTGCCATGTGTAAATACTGTTATCAAACTTATCATACATTAGTCATATCACTTGCCATGTGTTAATACAGTGGTCAAAATTTATCATACATTTGTCATATCACTTGCCATGTGTTAATAGTGTGGTCAAAATTTATCACACAATCAGTCATAACACTTGCCATATGTAAATACAGTAGTCAAATTTATCACACAATCAGTCATAACACTTGCCCTGTGTAAATACAGTAGTCAAACTTATCACACAATCAGTCAGATCACTTGCCATATGTAAATACAGTAGTCAAACTTATCACACAATCAGTCATAACACTTGCCATGTGTAAATACAGTAGTCAAATTTATCACACAATCAGTCAGATCACTTGCCATGTGTAAATACAGTAGTCAAATTTATCACACAAGTCATAGTCAGATCACTTGCCATGTGTAAATACAGTAGTCAAATTTATCACACAGTCAGTCAGATCACTTGCCATGTGAAATACAGTAGTCAAACTTATCACACAATCAGTCACATCACTTGCCATGTGTAAATACAGTAGTCAAACTTATCACACAATCAGTCACATCACTTGCCATGTGTAAATACAGCAGTCAAACTTATCACACAGTCAGTCACATCACTTGCCATGTGTAAATACAGGAGTCAAACTTATCACACAGTCAGTCACATCACTTGCCATGTGCAAATACAGGAGTCAAATTTATCACACAATCAGTCATATCACTTGCCATGTGCAAATACAGGAGTCAAATTTATCACACAATCAGTCACATCACTTGCCATGTGCAAATACAGGAGTCAAATTTATCACACAATCAGTCACATCACTTGCCAATGTGTCAATACAGGAGTCAAATTTATCACACAATCAGTCATATCACTTGCCATGTGTAAATACTGTTATCAAATTTATCACACAATCAGTCATATCACTTGCCAAGTGTAAATACAGTAGTCAAATTTATCATACAATCAGTCATATCACTTGCCAAGTGTAAATACAGTAGTCAAATTTACCACACAATCAGTCACATCACTTGCCATATGTAAATACAGTAGTCAAATTTATCACAGTCAGTCATATCAGTTGCCATGTGTAAATACAGCAGGGCTTCTGCTGGGGTGAAAATCTTTGCGGTCCCAGGGACCCCTTCATCAGATTTTTAAGGAGTTCCAGGCTAACATTAAGGGGTCCCTACACCACAATAAAAATAACAAAATAAATGTTAAAAAATTGCATCCCTGCACGCGCACTGCAATTGCATTTTTTTCCGATGTCTTCTTGCATGCTACACACTTCATTACAGCTGATGACTCGTCAAATTCGAGCCACGGAAAATCCTTCTCCCATGCTGAGTTGTAAGCTCTAACTTTTTTTTTCTTTAAAGTTGGGTTATCATCTTTAGATCCCTCACTTTTACTTGCCTCCGAAGTAGAACAAGACGGAATGGGTTCTTGATCTTCTCGATCTTGCTCCTCTGCTACGCTTTTTCGCTTTTGCGACGATGATTTCGTTAACCACGCTTCGAGAGACATGTTGGAAACAAAGGCTTCACGGAAATGCCTCTCTCCTGCTGGGAAAATGAAAAGCGTCATCGTGACATCACATGGCTCAAAGTAGGAAAATTCGGTCAACTGAAAAGAGGCTGTGGCCTAGCGTTAAGCTTAGTCAGTCAGCCTCAGCAGACGACAAAAGTGACCGACTTATGTTGTTAGGAGGCTGCCCTACTCGCTTTGTTACTGTTCTAACTTGAAAAGGGATGGGTTCGGTCCGAAGTGTAGCAGACCTACGATGTTACGGCACCCAACTTGCGATGTTGAAGGCAGTCTTTTCTCACTTTATGTCTGACTTCACCAAAATTTGAAGGGGTCCCTGGGGACCCCTTACACGGACACCCAGTGCATCCCGTAGAGTTTTAATGTGTACTGTACGCAATTTTTTGCGTTTTCAGAAGCCCTGTACAGTAGTCAAATTTATCACACAGTCAGTCATATCACTTGCCATGTGTAAATACAGTAGTTAAATTTTATCACACAATCAGTCAGATCACTTGCCATGTGTAAATACAGTAGTCAAATTTATCACACAATCAGTCACATCACTTGCCATGTGTAAAAACTGTTATCAAATTTATCACACAATCAGTCACATCACTTGCCATGTGTAAATACTGTTATCAAATTTATCACACAATCAGTCACATCACTTGCCATGTGTAAATACCGTTATCAAATTTATCACACAATCAGTCATATCACTTGCCATGTGTAAATACTGTTATCAAATTTATCACACAATCAGTCATATCACTTGCAATGTGTAAATACTGTTATCAAATTTATCACACAATCAGTCACATCACTTGCCATGTGTAAATACTGTTATCAAATTTATCACACAATCAGTCACATCACTTGCCATGTGTAAATACTGTTATCAAATTTATCAAACAATCAGTCACATCACTTGCCATGTGTAAATACTGTTATCAAATTTATCACACAATCAGTCACATCACTTGCCATGTGTAAATACCGTTATCAAATTTATCACACAATCAGTCATATCACTTGCCATGTGTAAATACTGTTATCAAATTTATCACACAATCAGTCACACCAGTCTTCATTCCAGGCACACAGTGCAGCTTTCGTTCTCTTGCTTCACCTCTTTTCTGCAGTTACTCGTGTGTTTTTTTTTCTTTTTGTACAACTGTACCAAGCTGAGACCCATGGCACATCACTAACACTGAAATCCAAACAGAGAAAGAAGAAAGTGGTTTGGGGATCTGCAGGAGCAGGAAGGGGATGGAGAGGAGGGTGGTGGACTTGAGAACAGTGGAGGAGATGAAGGGTCTGAGGGGACCAAGGGGAGATGGGGGTGGGGGTAGGGGGTGAAGGGATGGGAGAGGGGGGAGAGAATGACTCCCCTCGGTACCTTACGGCTGCCAACCTTTGAGAATCAACAGTCTGGAATCTGGGGGTGAAAAGGACTGGGGGAAGGGGGGGGGGGGCTGAAAATGGGACAGTTCGGCTTTTGATTGAAAATACTTTTAACTGACAAAATGGAGGTTTAAAGAGAAAATGCTTTTTATTTTTTTTTAAACATATCTTTTCCAACGTCCACCTACCATCATTTGAGCTTTATTCTGCAATACTGTATCATCCCTTTTAAAAAAAATTACACCCCCCCCCCTCCTCCAAATATAAAAAAAGAAACAAATTTGCGATTTTGAATCTTTTCACCAAATCAGAATTTCAGAAATAATCTATCTCTGAATTAGCGAAATTCTAGAAAAAAAAATTGGGAAGGTTGGCAGCTGTGTTAACTTCAGAGTGCTGGGTTGCCCTGAGCTTTCTTTTTTTTTTTTTTTAAAAATGTTATACAACTGAGAGAGAGAGAGAGGGAGAGAGAGAGCAAACCCTAAAGAAAGACAGAGGCTGGTGAGAAGACTGGGACAGGAATCGTGCTGCATTACCTCCGTCTCTGTGGGTCTGGAAGAGATGCATGGCGTAGTGCTGGTCTGCAACATGAAAGCAGTGACCCATCGTACACATCCAGGTAACACGCAGGAACAGCAAGGTTCTGTTTGCCTGCCTGGTTTGTTGTTTTTTTTTCTTTTTCAAATAACAAATCACAGATTCCACTCTTTGTTATTCTAACAACAGATTGCATGTACTACTATTCTATTTCTATGTGTCCTCAGATATTCCAGGAATATGATGTTGAAAACAACACAAAAAAAAGTGGGATGAGTGGGAGGCAGCCACTCCTTATAGCCCATCTCTTTCAGGTCGTGCATATGCACTGGCTAAATACATTAGTCAATTTCTTCCATCTATTGAAGCATAAATGGTGTGAATCGTACGCTGATATGAAGTGAAATGCTATGAATCTGTGTGAAATGTTATGTTTTTTCAAGAGAAAAATAAAATTAAAAAAAAAAGTTCTTCCACCTATACTACATTAGTCAATTTCTTCCATCTGTTCTACACTGGTCAATTTCTTCCATCTATTCTACACTGTTCAATTTCTTCCTTCTGTTCTATACTGGTCAATTTCTTCCATCTGTTCTACATTGGTCAATTTCTTCCATCTGTTCTATACTGGTCAATTTCTTCCATCTGTTCTACACTGGTCAATTTCTTCCATCTGTTCTACACTGGTCAATTTCTTCCATCTGTTCTACACTGGTCAATTTCTTCCATCTGTTCTACATTGATCAATTTCTTCCATCTGTTCTACACTGGTCAATTTCTTCCATCTGTTCTACACTGGTCAATTTCTTCCATCTGTTCTACACTGGTCATCTGTTCTACACTGGTCAATTTCTTCCATCTGTTCTACACTGGTCAATTTCTTCTTTCTGTTCTTTTGCTGTTTTTCCTGTGCATATGCACTGGTTTAATATATTCATCAATTTCTTCCTTCTGTTCTTTTGCTGTTTTTCCTGTGCATATGCACTGGTTTAATATATTCTGTTCTTTTTCTGTTTTTCCTGTGCATATGCACTGGTTTAATATATTCATCAATTTCTTCCTTCTGTTCTTTTCGTTTTTCCTGTGCATATGCACATATATGTTACTGGTCAATTTCTTCTTTCTGTTCTTTTTCTACATTTTCCATCCAAACAATATAAAATGTATACTCAACAACATTTTCCTACATCCATTTTTCCAAATACACATAAAATTTATGCTCAACTACATTCTCTTACAACCATTTTTTTCCCAAATACATTCTTTTTTTTCTGTTTTCTTGCTATTTCCTCTTCTATGCCCCACTCCCACCCCACCCCATCCCCTTCCATTGATCCCACACCCCTCATTCCCATTTTCCATTGCAGAGCCACACCCAGGTTCATCCTGTTGCAGCCCCAGCACTGGCAGTCCACAGGGAGCAAACCATTATCCAGCTGTCATGAGGCAATCCACCACAACAGACACCACTACTGTCTTTTCAATGGATTCATTTCTATTCAAATGACAACAACTGAATCAAAAGGCTATTACTAGGCTTTTCAGTGCATTTTTCATTCAAACTGGTTCCCATTTTCCATGTAAACCATCAAAATTTCATTTCCTCGTGAATTCAGCTCCTTGAGTACAAACCATTAAACTTCAGAGCCTCACATGATCTATGAACCATACGAACGCTCAACTTCCCACATCCCCGTTTCATTTGAGGTGAGGTAAGAAGTTATATAGCAAGAATACTGTAAGGTCTTCATCGACTGCAAAATTCTGTTAAAGCTGAGATCTATTAGCAAGTGCGTGTGTGTGTGCGTGAGTGTGTGTGTGCGCGTGCGCACATGTGTGCGTGCGTGTTATTAAATGATAACAAAAGTGCTGGAACAAAAAAAAATCCATTCACCCACATCAATTCCTCATTCTACGGCTTTCGTCTCCAATCTTTAATCTTGACTCCTGTTTCAGTCACTAACCCACTGACGAATGCACAAAGATGCTTATCTGGATCTGTTGTGTATACACACTTGTCTGCATGTACACATGAAAAATCATTGAAGACGAATTAGAAATGCAAAACTAATACCATACAGAACAAGTATAACAGACTGAAGCACAACAAAACCTATCAAGTACTGAAAATCAAATCTCCCTTCTTATCAGGAACATCGTTGTCTGTGTCTACACGACTGACCACCAAACAAAGATTCCCTCCCCTTACAGGATTTTTGGATTCTGTCACAGACAGGTTCCACTGTGCCGTGGGTTATCTGCTCCTGTACCTTCACACACCCGCTTCAGGTCAGACCGTGAGAGAGGCACGGTGACCACCACGCCGTTCATGGTGATGTCCGTGGGGGTCAGGCTCTCCTGGTAGGTCAGCCTGGGAGGAAAAAAGCATGGCCTCTTGTTTATTGTTTTAAGGATGTTGAAGTGGTGACAGGGAAGAAGGGGGAAGGGGGGAGGGGGGGGGGGGGCAATCTCACTAGCAAGGTTTGATACACTTCAGACATCAACTTTCCCCAAAGACCTTGCACTAATTCATGAACACCCACCCACACACTAAGCAGAAACACACACACACTGTAACAATTGTATTTTGAACGATAGGTATACAAGAAATAATAATAATGATAATGAAAATAACAATTATGATAATGATAATAACAACAATAACAATAATACTTTTCATGGTTGAGTGATATCAAAATATCAAATGTAACATTCAAATAAATGAATGAACACACTTTTTGCCTCTCCACTATAAGCGTTATCATGCCTACATTAGAAAAAAATAACAAATTGAAATAGCATAACTTCTATTTAATACTAGAATTTTAGGACCTTCCCCCCCCCCCCCTCCCATATTTAAAATCCACAAGACATGTCACTTCCTCTTGGAAAATAAAGTCTTTACGCCAAATAGGCTGGATTAGTATACTGATTGTGTGTTAATGTAGAACTTACAGAATCTGTCATACATATATATCTTTTTTCCCCCAAGGCAAAGGTACACTCTAGCTTTACCCTCATGGAAAATGTGCATGCATGCTGTTCTAAGAAATGAACCCCCCGCAGTTTTCACCCAAGACCTTATTATCTAAACTCTTTGTACTGACCATCTGCTTTCAAGGAGAAAATCCTAAACTGTCATTCTCTCCTTCAAGCAACAACTAATGAGGCAAATAGGCAAGTTGCCAGTTAGTGGACACACTGTTGAAATGACACAGATTTTCAGTGCAGACACTGCTGCACCAGGTCTTCCGCAAAGTGCAGGCAGTTTCCTCGGCCTGTGCATAGCGAGAAGTCAGTGTGAAAAGTGCCTGCTGAATACCTGTGTGCGTTGGTGTATGTGTGTGCCATGTGTGTGTGTGTCTGTGCACGCGCACATACGTAACAAGTATATGCTTTCATGTGGCATGTGTGCATGTGTGTGTGTGTGTGTGTGTGTGTGTGTGTGTGTGTGTGTGTGTGTGTGTGTGTGTGTGTGTGTGGCGCGCGCGCGCACGTGTGTGTGCGGTTTGTGTGCATGCATGTGTGTGTGACCATGACTAGCTCATTAACCTTCAAATGTAGATAATGTTTTAAAGTATGTGTATCCATGATGTTGCAGTAATAGTGTTGAATTACTAATGAGAAATCATAAGTTTTGAGATATATTTACAGGCATTTGGAGTTGGCTGGTTTGTACATGTAATTATTATGAGTTAGGCATATTCCATACAGGAGTGAAATAAAGCTAGATGGTGTGGGGATTATTTTTGTATACATATGGTTGTGTGTTAAGCTTATCTTACAGGAGTGAAATAAAGCCAGATGGTGTGTGGATTACTTTGTATACATGTGACTGTGTGAAAGTGGGTGAATTTTATCTTTAGCTTGTGACACATGTATCTATTCATGTGCCACCACACCATGTGTTTTGTGCTAACTAAACAACAAAATGAAGTGTCTTCTGTTTTGTGCGTGTGTCAATGAGCATGTCCACTCCCACTGATTTCTTTCTATTTCTTTGTGTGTGTGTGTGTGTGTGTGTGTGTGTGTGTGTGTGTGTGTGTGTGTGTGTGTGTAGATATAGACAAAGACAGAAAAATAGATATGTAGGTAATGTGTGCCAGTGGTGAGTGTGTGTGTATGCGTGTCTGAATTGTTGCTAAATGATTTTTAGCCATTCAGCTTTTTGCTTGTTTTAAAAGATAAATGAAAAAAAAACACACACACACACACACACACACACACACACACACACACACACACACACACAGTTCTGACCACACATTTCACAGATTTTTAAAATAATTGTGCTGCTGATGGAGAATAACCAGATGACATGTCTTCAGACACATGTTCTTTCATATCATTATACCAAAAAAAACAGATGACATGTCTTCAGACACATGTTCTTTCATATCATTATACCAAACAAACAGATGACATGTCTTCAGACACATGTTCTTTCCTATCATTATACCAAACAAACAAACAGATGACATGTCTTCAGACACATGTTCTTTCCTATCATTATACCAAACAAACAACAGATGACATGTCTTCAGACACATGTTCTTTCCTATCATTATACCAAACAAACAAACAGATGACATGTCTTCAGACACATGTTCTTTCCTATCATTATACCAAACAAACAAACAGATGACATGTCTTCAGACACATGTTCTTTCCTATCATTATACCAAACAAACAAACAGATGACATGTCTTCAGACACATGTTCTTTCATACCATTATACCAAACAAACAAACAAACAGATGACATGTCTTCAGACACATGTTCTTTCATATCATTATACCAAACAACAACAAACAGATGACATGTCTTCAGACACATGTTCTTTCATATCATTATACCAAAAACAAACAAACAAACAGATGACATGTCTTCAGACATATGTTCTTTCATATAATTATACCAAACAAACAAAACTTCCAGGTGACAATATAACAAAATGAAAAAGCCATCATGTCACTCCCTCTACCGTCTACGCTTGTTTATGGGGGGTGTGTGTGTGTGTGTGTGTGTGTGTGTGGTTGTGTGTTGTGTGTGTGTGTGTGTGTGTGTATGTGTGTGTGTGTGTGTGTGTGTGTGTGTGTTGTGTGTGTGTGTGTGTGTGTGTGTGTGTGTTTGTGTATGTGTGTGTGTATGTGCGTGTGAGCGTGTGCGTTTGTGTGTGCGCGTGTGTGTATGTCAGCACATGTGTGGTATGTGTGTAATTACTTCCTAAAATCAGAATATAACCTCAACGTTATTTTTCAATTCAAGCTGATTCTCCTGTTTAAAAGAACTTCTTCAAGTCTGAAAACTTTATGTACAGCAGTTTGACTGATCATAATATTGCTGGTGCTCCCAGGATAAAACTGCTCAATTCACTATCAGCTTTTTTGACCCATGCACAGAAGAGTACTCATGCAGGTGGAACTGGCAACTCACCTAGTAGTAACTAGACTCAGTGACCTAGACAGTGGGAGAGAAGGGAGGGGCTAAACTACACTTTTCTCTTAAATCCACTTTTTTGTTTCTTCTTCCAAATTTGTCAAAAATTCTGTCAGGGTTCTTAAGTGTGCAGTAGACTGCCTCCAGGCAGGAGAGGAGCAAAAGCCAGTAGAAATACTGTTTTATAAAAATGTACTTTAGACACTTTTTCAAAAAGCACTTAACAGACCTCATGTGGACTATGCAGATGTTGTATGGCTCCCTTACCTGAAAGGACAATCTATGGCCACTGAAAGGGTTCAAAGAAGAGCTACCAGACTGTTGAAAGAATGTGATAGAATGAATAATGACAAGATTTATCTACTTGACCTACATGTATTGAAAGGTAGAAGATTAAAAGGCGATTTAACTACGAGTTCTAAAATTTTCAATGGTCTAAGTGACATTGATATAAGAAAGATTTTCAAATACACAAATTACAATTAAAACAAGAAATTCTGATATGAAAATTCTTATGAGACACAGTAATACTGATTCAAAAAACAAAACTCGCTAGCTAACAGAAAAGCGTAGATATACACTTCTGGTTCTGTCTGAATGTGCACCACATCTCATTGACAAAAATCTGTGCAGTCACCCAAAATATTATGACTTAATTTTCTAATTTGATGTTTAACATAAAACTATTATGTGCAAACAGTGTACGGACAGACAGATTTGAAGGAGACTCTAGACAGGCCACAAGGCCTAGGCTGTGTGGCCAGACCCTCTTGCATACTACCACCATTACTGCTACTAGATCTAACAGGAATTGGCATGCTGGGTTTTCAGTTTTGTGGGAAAAAGAAGGCATGAAAATAGGTGATTGAATAAAAGTCAGTACTAAAAGACGGCAGATCCAAAACTCCAGATCTGCCAGCTTTCTTGGTTGCTAGCTTTTATTTGTTAACTGTGATTGTTTTAAACTATGGCCTACTTTCGTTTCGTCGATACACATTTCTTTTTTCTCTCTCGCTTTCTCAAACCTCCCACCACGGTAAAAAGATGAACCACGTTTGCAGTGGATCAGTGGTCTTGCACATTTGTTGTTATTGGTATCTAGCGTTACTCAATTATAGTACTTTTCAAAAAGTTGAAGTTATCAAAACAATTCGAAATTATATGGCTTTCGTATGAACCGCAAATAGTCAAGCTCTGGGGAGCCATACACGGAAAATACATATCATTCGTGAAATTACTAATTTCGTCCGCCATTGTTCGTTCCACTGGTCCACCTACGGGACCCGATGTTCCCCGCCACCAACTTGTAAGCACCAACTCACGTTCAACGAACATGTATATGTGATGACGACAAAATCAATTCACTGTTGTTTACATAATTAAAGAATACCCATGCAGAACTCTGTGATAGGAAAGGAAAACTTACACTTGGGCTGATTGGTACGCTTCGTTTGACATTCTGGTTGTTCAATGGCGTTTCTGACCCCATACCAATGTAGAGAACTTGAATATTTGGATCGGAAATGTCACGCATTCTAGGCTCGTTTCACGGTAGTAAGCTTATTGCCGTTTGCTGCACGAGGCTTTTCCACGGGATCTCTGCTCAAAGTGCACGAACACTTATGATTTCAACTCAGTGCCGCATTTGTGCATTTCCATTCGAGTTCATCTTTTGTTCGTTAGTTTGTTTTCCAAAACTGCGAACTTAATGAAATCCTAACAGAATTGTAATTTCGTTGTTCTCTCTCTCTCTCTCTCTCTCTCCTCTCTCTCTCTCTCCATCGGCTGATTGTAAAGGAGAGCCTGTCCTTCAAGCAATGATAGATAGATGCTACCATGATAGATAGATGTTACCATTTCTTTCTTTGGCTCTGGTAGGTTTTTGTTAGGATTTTAAAGCAGTGAGTGAGAATTCAGGTACCTGAAGTGAGAGACAATCAGTTTCAGAATATAAATGCTGTGCTTCGGGCTGTCTTTTAGTGGGCCCTTGGTTTTTTTTTATGCTTGACAAAGGTTTTACAAATAAACCGAATATTTGCAATGTGCTTGTTGGGTGTTGGTGGTTTTTACTGTTCAATAGATTCAGATTTTAACTGACCACATTAAATCCACCATTTGCGAATGGTCTTCTGCAGGGCGTCATTATATCTCTCAACAAAAAAAAAGGAAGAAAACGTGAATAAAGAACAAGATGCAAAGCATATAAACGTACTCCCAGTTTATGTTGAATACGCGTGTAGTGACAAAGAGGGGAGACAATTTCCAGTTAGTAGAAGAAAAAAAAACTCGACAGTGCAGTGGTTATTCCCCTTATCAGAATTGATGGGGGGGGGGGGGGGGGGGGGGCTTATAGCCGTTAGAAACGGCTGTTCTGGCAAAATATAACACGGGGCATCATCCGTTACCCATAATGAAAATACCTACAAATTTTCAGAAAGATTGGCCCAGAAGTTTTGTCTGAAGCAAGTGGAACACATTTTGACCACGGACAAAGAGACAGACACACAGACAGCATTTCTTCGTTCCCATTGTAAAGTACTCCCTGTTCTATAAGAACTGGGAGTACAAAAACCACCATCGTGTGCTACATTTGAAATGCACGCTTTAGGCCTATACCGCAGCCCCACCCACATCCTTTCACCACCGAACCCTGCATCCCCACTCCCAAACAACAATAACTGTGGCGGAAAAGTGAATACATGAAATAAGAACAGTCGTAGGTAACTCCCACCTCCTCTTAAGTAAGCTTATTTATGTCGCTGATTCTTGTTAAGTTATGCCTATCAAGGCTGTGAACTCCTTGGCATGAGAAGACGTTATCATGTGATTGCAACAATGATCAGAATATGAGGAAGCTATAGCCAGTGTGTGTTGGTTTCCAAGTAGCCTGTGATGGTGTGGAGGGGTAAGGGATGCACAGGCGAAGACTGGCAGATAGTGAAGGAGCCAAGGTCGAGAGATGGGACTGGTCGAGAGACGATCAGGAAGGCAGGAGGAGGTGAGTTCAATTGAGGATTATGAAAATCCGAGTTCATATTGAAGATTATGAAAATCCGAGTTCATATTGAAGATTATGAAAATCCAAGTTCAGAACTCGAGTTCAGATTTCTGCTGATCAAAGAAAAAAAAAAAAAAACGTCAACCCTCACCTCCTGCTGCCTTCCTGATCGTCTCTCGACCAGCTGTCTCTCGACCTTGACTCCTACACTATATGCCTGTCTTCGCCTGTACATCCCTTACCCCTCCACACCATCATGGTTGTTGGTAGACCTATGGGGAGGGGGGAAGGGGGGGAGGAGAACGGAAGAGGCGAGGGGGCTTGTGTAGCTGTGTGTCCAACTTCAACGACGTGGAATTTGTTATCAGCTCTTGAATTGCTCCAGTGACCGGCAGGGGTAATCAACAACACGCCATTCTGATTTCGAAATCTCTCTCTCTCTCTCTCTCTCTCTCTCTCTCTCTCTCTCTCTCTCTCTCTCTCTTGCTCGCTCGCGTCGCTCCGCCCCCCCCCCCTCTCTCTCCTCTCGTTAAACTTTCCTGTCCTATATGCTGACATATATCTGCTGCCTTATTGTATGTTGTAGACCTCGCATGCACTCAGGACTGAATGGAAAAAAGCATCAGTGCTTGTTAACTCTCAGTTAAAAAAATGACTCCATCTTGCCCCTCTCTCTCTTTCACACACACACACACACACACACACACACACACACACACACACACACACACACACTGGCACGTACGCACGCTCGCAGGCATGCACACACACACACACACACACACACACACACACACACACACACACACACACACACACACACACACACACAACACACACACACACACACACACACACACACACACACACACACACACACCAAAATCTCTCTCTCTATCTCTCTCTCTCCTCTCTCTCTCTCTCTCTCTCTCTCTCTCTCTCACTCATCAAGACATGGGTAAGGGTTTGCAGGCCAGTGTTCAGCTGTATGGCGATTGATGCCTTGATTGGGTGTTGACCTGTTCAATCGGACTCTGAGTGAATAAATCCACTCCCGTAATCGTAGCTTCACTGATTGTGTGGCGGCACCTTTTTGACGCGAATGGGGCGCCATAGCGATACCGTACAGACCACCCCACGTGTCTCAAATGAAGATATTCCACCTCGAGACAATTTGATGGTAACTGGTATTGACCAAATATGGGGAATGAAAGAGTGTGAATTTAAGAATTCCCCCTGTTCCCGCTGTGAGCTTGACCGAAGGGCGATCTGCTTTCAATGTGCTATGAGCACTGAAGTAAAAATAAGTTTGATTAACAGGCGTGTGTGTGTGTGTGTGTGTGTGTGTGTGTGTGTGTGTGTGTGTGTGTGTGTGAGAGAGAGAGAGAGAGAGAGAGAGAGAGAGAGAGAGAGAGAGAGAGAAAGACAGGGAATGTGTGTGCGTGTATGTGTGTGTGTGTGTGTGTGTGTGTGTGTGTGTGTGTGTGTGTGTGTGTGTGTGTGTGTGGTGTGTACGTGTGTGTGTGTGTGTGTGTGTGTGTGTGTGTGTGTGTGTGTGTGTGTGTGTGTGTGTAGTGTGGTGTGTAATCCTGATGGCAGACAACAAAACTAAAACGCCCCCAGAGAGAACTGAGACCTCTACTAAGGTTGAACGAATCTTGGATTCGCCGTTTGATTCACGTTCATGAGTGAACGCTTCATCATTTTTTCTTTTCTGACAGGGGAAGTTGTTGTTGTTGTTGTTGTTGTTGTTGTGGAGCCCTGGCTAAAAGACTCCAGGGATCATGCCTGTCTTCACCTGTACATCCCTTACCCCTCCACACCATCATGGTTGTTGGTAGACCTATGGGGAGGGGGGGAAGGGGGGAGGAGAACGGAAGAGGCGAGGGGGCTTGTGTAGCTGTGTGTCCAACTTCAACGACGTGGAATTTGTTATCAGCTCTTGAATTGCTCCAGTGACCGGCAGGGGTAATCAACAACACGCCATTCTGATTTCGAAATCTCTCTCTCTCTCTCTCTCTCTCTCTCTCTCTCTCTCTCTCTCTCTCTTGCTCGCTCGCTCGCTCGCCCCCCCCCCTCTCTCTCTCTCGTTAAACTTTCCTGTCCTATATGCTGACATATATCTGCTGCCTTATTGTATGTTGTAGACCTCGCATGCACTCAGGACTGAATGGAAAAAAGCATCAGTGCTTGTTAACTCTCAGTTAAAAAAATGACTCCATCTTGCCCCTCTCTCTCTTTCACACACACACACACACACACACACACACACACACACACACACACACAACACACACACACTGGCACGTACGCACGCTCGCAGGCATGCACCACACACACACACACACACCACACACCACACACACACACACACACACACACACACACACACACACATCTCTCTCTTCTCTCTCTCTCTCTCTCTCCTCTCTCTCATCTCTCACTCATCAAGACATGGGTAAGGGTTTGCAGCCAGTGTTCAGCTGTATGGCGATTGATGCCTTGATTGGGTGTTGACCTGTTCAATCGGACTCTGAGTGAATAAATCCACTCCCGTAATCGTAGCTTCACTGATTGTGTGGCGGCACCTTTTTGACGCGAATGGGCGCCATAGCGATACCGTACAGACCACCCCACGTGTCTCAAATGAAGATATTCCACCTCGAGACAATTTGATGGTAACTGGTATTGACCAAATATGGGGAATGAAAGAGTGTGAATTAAGAATTCCCCCTGTTCCCGCTGTGAGCTTGACCGAAGGGCGATCTGCTTTCAATGTGCTATGAGCACTGAAGTAAAAATAAGTTTGATTAACTGGCGTGTGTGTGTGTTGTGTGTGTGTGTGTGTGTGTGTGTGTGTGTGTGGTGTGGTGTGTGTGTGTGTGAGAGAGAGAGAGAGAGAGAGAGAGAAAGACAGGGAATGTGTGTGCTGATGTGTGTTGTGTGTGTGTGTGTGTGTGTGTGTGTGTGTGTGTGTGTGTGTGTGTGTGTGTGTGTGTGTGTGTGTGTGTGTGTGTGTGTGTGTGTGTGTGTGTGTGTGTGTGTGTGTGTGTGTGTGTGTGTGTGTGTGTGTGTGTGTTGTGTGTGTGTGTGTGTGTGTGTGTGTGTGTGTGTGTAGTGTGGTGTGTAATCCTGATGGCAGACAACAAAACTAAAACGCCCCCAAGAGAACTGAGACCTCTACTAAGGTTGAACGAATCTTGGATTCGCCGTTTGATTCACGTTCATGAGTGAACGCTTCATCATTTTTTCTTTTCTGACAGGGGAAGTTGTTGTTGTTGTTGTTGCTGTTGTGGAGCCCTGGCTAAAAGACTCCAGGGATCATCCGAACATCCGAAGTACTTGAACACCATGGTACAAATGCATCAGTTGGGGATGAGAACATTACGTGTGTGACCGTTTTTGATTACCCCGCCACGTGGGCAGCCACACTCCGACTTCGAGGGATTTTGGAGACTGATAATGTTATGCTAGGAGCTTGTCACAACTGAAGACAATCCCCGCATAACTGCAGAGCATAACAACATTTTGATGTAGCCTTGGTGTTCTAGCCTATGTCAATTGGTCTGACACAGCCTTAAGCCAAGGCGGTGGCAGGGGAAGTAATTGTTGATAGATCTTGAAGAAGTCACTCCCAGTTTCCTCCCTCGCTTGCCATGTACCACTCACAGTGAAACGTGTTCTTTTAGAGTGTTGGGACTTACATGATGTAAGACATAAACATTTTACAGCAGATTCCATGAAAACATTGTTCAGAGATGTTCCGCCTGATGGGATCTTTGAGATCTGTAAGCGATCAACACTTTTCATCTGATCTAGGATTTTACGGAAGAAAGATTTTTTTTAACAAGGTTTCCGGTTTGTGTGCATGACGGGTGGATTTTTTTTTTTTTTTTTTTGGGGGGGGGGTTGCTTTTTTTTTTTCTTTTTCTTTTAAACAAAAAAATTGAATGACTTGTGAGTTCACTTGAACGTGGTGACATCCCGTCATATGACCCTTTGCGGTCGGCTGTGCTATAAGCTACATTAGCTTACCTGACAGTCGAACCACTCGTGGGTTCCGACTTTTCAGGTTGAAAACTCTCTCTGTGTACTCAGAGAAGTAAACTGGTACCTGATTCGGTTCAGGGCAGGTTAAATGGAGGCGGATGGAGAGGAGAGAGGCTCCGCTTTCCATCATGCCCTCTATCTATCATCACTTGCCCTGGACACTGAAAGCTTTAGGCGATTCACTGACCTTAGGGCTATTAGGCTATGGACCCCCCCCCCCCCCCCCACCCCACCCCACCCTCTTTTTTGGTTTTGTTTTGTTGATTTGTTTGTTTTTGTGTTGTTGTTTTTTGTTTACATACATTGTTTGTCCGTCGAGTCGACGACAACCACTTAAGTCATCTTGGGGTTGAGGGGAGGTGAGATGATTTGTGGATACGCAGGTAGCTGACCAAGCAGATGCGTGCACCGAATCTGCGGTGACAGCTTGGACAGGGAATGTGGGAGACCTGCTCCTGCTTGCTGGCGCGGGCTTTCCTTGCCTGTCTCTTTTGTTGCACTGCAGTTGTCCTCCTTTCTTCACATAAATTGGCACCTTTGTGGACAGAGTAGCGCCATCTAGCTCGATCCATAGCAGTTTGTTCGCATGTGTCAGGGTTGATGTTAAACGCTTTCAAGGATGTTTTGATGGAAGTGACTTGTGCAGTGACTTTGTTTGAAGTGAGGAGGAGTTGTGCAATTCAATAGATTAACATATGTTGTGTACGCGACTGGCCGAATTCTGTAAATGATTTTGCACTTGTTAACCGTCCCCCCCCCAAAAAAAAAAATAAATAAATAAATGCTCAAATAAATAAATTGCTAATTACGCTTCCTGAACTGTTACAGCAACAACTGCACACACACACACACACACCACACACACACACACATACACACACACACACAACACACACACACACACACACACACACACACACACACACACACACACACACACACACACACACACACACACGCACGCGCGCGCGTGCACAGGTAAACTCACAAACATTTCATTGTTGACTGTGCCATAACTTTATGACTTTCATCCAACATGGAGGTTCATATTGCATTGTGTTGAATCATCTCAGTTTACCATCACAAGAACATTTCTTCCTTACAGCGTGTCACCACAGCACGGCATCTTGCCCTTCAGTTCTCTTTATTTCCTATTTTCTTTCTTGTATGCCTCGGGATTTTTCAGGTTATTTCCCTTGTTTACTGCAAATCATTTAACGAACACGGGTTGAAAAACATCTGGAAGTCAACTGTCCTGCAACCCAAAACCAAGTTGAAGATCTACAGGTCCAACGTACGCTCAGTACTCTTATACGCCTCAGAGACATGGAGAACCAACAAGAAGATTGAGAGTAGGCTCAGAGGCTTCGAAGGAAGGTGTCTTCGCCGAATCCTGAAACTTCACTGGCAGCAGCGTGTCACCAACAGGGAGGTGTCAAGGCGCACCGGCATAAAGAACATTGTGGCCGAGGTGAAGCAGCGGCGGTGGAGGTGGCTGGGACACATCCTTCGGATGGGCAAGACCAGACTCCCTCATACTGCGCTGAGATGGGCACCACCAGGGAAGAGGAAGCGAGGCAGACCACTCGGCACCTGGAGGAGGACAGTGGAGGAGGAGATGAGAGAGGCAGGCAAGACCTGGAATGAATTGAGCTGGCTTGCCCAGGACAGAGAGGGCTGGAGGGAGCTTGTTGGCGCCTTATGTCTCGGGTTGCGGGATGAAGAGGATTAAGTAAGTAAGTAAGTAGTAAGTAAGTAAGTAAGTAAGTAAGTAAGTAAGTAAGTAAGTAAGTAAATGCGTCCTTCATGCAGGTCCTGAGTTCATCGTCTCTGGCTCCAGGAAAGGATCGATTCGTCTTCAAGAAGAAGGAGGTCCAGTTGTTTTTTTTTAAGTGTCCCAGACAGAAGGTCACCAAACATTGCCCCTGCCCCCTCATTCATCATCTCCCCGCCCCCTCCCTCCCCAGGAGAACTGAAGACCAGGACGGTTTCTGTGTGACGGAGGGAGGTGGTGGTTGTGGTGGTGGTAGTGGTGGTGGGGTAATGGCGGCGGCGGCGGTGATGGCTGGTGGTGGTGGTGGTGGTGGTGGTGGTGGTGGTGGTGTGTGTGTGTGTGTGTGTGTGTGTGTGTGTGTGTGTGTGTGTGTGTGTGTGTGTGTGTGTAGGAGTTCATAAGCAAATGTGATTCTAATAAATATTATCAGCTGTGGCGGCTGTATCTCATTCCTCGTTCGTGACCTCATCATGTCCAAAACAAATGACCTCTCATTGCCCCCAATACTTGACCTCACCTTGCTGAACATCCTGGCTACATGTCTCCCCAAAGACCGTCCATGGACATCGATGTCGCATGCTGGCATTTCACTTCATGAACTACTCCCATTCACAGCTAACCAACATGGGCCCTAATTTCACTTTCCATTTCCTCTGACTGTGAGCACGTTTCACATTCGTATCCTAATAGTAATGACACCGTCTCAAATTCAAAATTTGCCGGGAGCCACTGCCGTCCGTGTCTTCTTGGTGGCGGCTTCGCGCTATGTGACGCTCGTCCTGGATGGAAAATCATCGGACAACGTTCACATCGCAAAGGCGGTAATTGGTGTCTCCACTGGCGTCAGGGTCACGTGGTACCCGCGTTCTCGTTTCATCACATGGTTTCCATAACGACCTCGTTCTGGAAACGCCTCTCATCGATGACCCGACGTCTTGTTGACCTGTGACCTGTGACCATCTTTCGCGCTCGCGCCACGTTAGTTTTATTCCAGTCGCACGTTTCTCGTGAGCTCGTTCTGCTCTCGGGTAGCCTTGTGTTTACGCTGGCGTTTCATCAGCGTCCTCATTTCACATTTGGCGTGTCTGGGCAGCGGTGACTTCATTGGTGACGTCATCCCTGACCTTACGGGCGGTGTCCACCTGCCTGGCATCTGTGGCCACTTCACATACCTTACAGGTGACCAGCACGCCAGTCTTTCAGTCAGGGCTGATATTCTGCTGTCCTGAAGACTTTCTAACGACGCTTCTTCGTGTACTGTTGTAGATGGCATATTCTCTCTTTCTCTACTCTGCACACTTTCTGACCGCGTTTTCCAACACGTGGCAGCAGCAGGCTGCCTGCCCTCCCTCGTTGATTCTCTCTCACGTTGTATCGGGGTCTGGTCAATGCGTGTGGCTAGAAAAAAACATGACCTTGGTTCTTCTGGCTTGTGTGGTTGTTTCTTTTCGCTGTGAACAGAGGTTCGTCGAACGGTTCACCTCTTTCACCCAGGTTGCCTGTCGGTTCCTCTGCTTTGACCCAACGCTTGTCGGCTAACTTCCGCTCTCTGGTATCCCGGCCTCGGCAGTTGTCTTCCCTTGATGGTGGGGTGTCGGAAGAGTGGTACCTCCGAGTGGTGTACTCGGGCTTGTGGTCTTGGCGATCGTTCCTCAGCAGCTGGGAGTTGAACCCCTTCAACTTCGCGATCACCTCCTGCACCTTGTTCTTCTGTCGGAACAGCTCCTCGATCATCACTTCCTGCGCGTTCGGCGGCCACTTCGCATGTGCCGCGTCTCTCCCGGGCCTGTCCGCCGCATCGTCCGTTGGTGGACAATGACCTGTGTGGGTTGCTACCGGGAAGATGCCGTCTCCAAAATGGCGGGCGTACCATCCAGTGTTTTGCCCTGTGGGTTGGGCATAGAATAGACCCACTGCCCTGCCATGCATGTCGTAAGAGGCGACTAAGGCAGGACCACCTCGCCCCGAGGATAAAGGGGTTTGCGTAGGGCTAACAACCCTACCTGTAAGAAAGACCAGTTACAGAAGCATCGACGACAACGAACCAAAACATTCACCTGGCCAAGGAAGGGTCTCCATCCCGAGACTTATGACACGATGTATTGAAAGCCGAAAGGAAGCTGCAAGGCTGACTCCCCTTCTAACATCCAGGACAACAACGAGAGTAGCCACATGAAACATCAGGACGATGTTTGAAACAGGAAAAACCATCCAAGTAGCGAGAGAGATGAAAAACTATAAGATCGGAGTGCTAGGATTGAGTGAGGCAAGATGGCTACAGTCAGGACAGCTGAGACTTTCATCTGGAGAACAGCTGCTGTACTCAGGACACAGAGGATGGAGCCCCCCACACTGAGGGTGTGGTCCTGATGCTGGCACCGGAGGCACAGGGGGCACTCATCGGATAGGAACCTGTCAACTCCCGCACCGTCACAGCCATGTTTACCACGAAGAAGAATGACATCAGGCTGAAAATCATCCAGTGCTATGCTCCCACCAATGATGCGGAAGAAGAGAAGAAAGATGACTTATACCAGCAACTACAGAGAGTGATAGACAGAAGAGGAGCGAATGACGTAACCATACTGATGGGAGATTTCAATGCCAAGATTGGAATGGACAACACAGGCTATGAGGACATCATGGGGACACACGGACTGGGACAGATGAACGAGAATGGTGAGCGCTTTGCTGACCTGTGGGCCCTGAACCAGCTGGTGATAGGAGGAAGCATCTTCCCACACAAGCGCATCCACAAGGCCACATGGAGATCCCCGAACCACGTCACAGAGAACCAGATTGACCACATCTGCATTAGCCGCAAGTTCAGGAGATCATTGCGGGATGTACGAGTGATGAGAGGTGCTGACGTGTCATCAGACAACCACCTTCTTATAACAACAGTGAGACTTCGTCTCAAGAGATTCACCAACGCCAACAACACACGGACAAGGTACAATGTTGGACTGCTCAGAAACAAGGACACACAAGCAGCATTCCAGATCAGCCTTTCCAACAGGTTCCAGCCGCTACAAGAGCTGATAGAAGACGGTGAGACGGACATTGAGACACAGTGGGAACACTGCAAGAAGCTCTGGCACGACACATGTGAAGAGATCCTTGGCAAGAAGAAGACCCAGCACAAGGAATGGATCTCTGCCGACACCATCCACAAGCTGGACACAAGGAGAGAGAAGAAAACTACGCTGAACACGAGCCGAACGAGAGCAGCTAAGGCAAAGGCACAGGAAGAGCACACAGCAGGAACAGAGAAGTAAAGAGGAACATCAAGAAGGACAAGAAGGACTACTTTGACGACCTGGCCAGTCAAGCAGAGGCTGCAGCCGGACAGGGGAACCTGAAGGACCTATACCTGGTGACCAAGAAGCTGACGGGCAAGTTCCAGCAGATAGACAAGCCAGTGAAGGACAAGAACGGAAACCCACTGAAAACAACCGAGGAACAGCTGAAACGATGGGCAGAACACTTTAAGGAGCTGCTGAACCACCCCACCCCTGACGCACCACCAGACATCCCACCCACAGAGACAGAACTGCCCATCAGCTGCGACAAACCCCAAAGGCAGAGATCAAGAAGGCCATCATGACTCTGAAAAATGGGAAGGCTGCAGGACCGGACGAGATACCAGCAGAAGCCATCAAAGCAGACATAGAGATAGCTGTCAACATGCTATACAGCCTCTTCAGCAACACCTGGGAGAAGGAAGAGGTACCAGCCCAGTGGAAAGAAGGAATCATCATCAAGCTGCCGAAGAAAGGAGACCTCAGGGACTGCAGCAACTACCAAGGGATCATGCACCTGTCAACGCCAGGCAAGGTTCTCAACAGGGTTCTACTGGAGAGGATGAAGGAGGCTGTTGACCCCAAGCTCCGAGACCAGCAGGCAGGCTTCCGGCAGAACAAATCCTGTGCCGACCAGATCGCCAGCCAGTGCTTCATCGTGGAGAAGTCGCTGGAGTGGAACTCCCCCCTCTACATCAACTGCATAGATTATGCGAAGGCCTTTGACAGTGTGGACAGAGAGACACTGTGGAAGCTGCTGAGGCACTACGGAGTCCCCAAGAAGATCATCTCCCTCATCCGGTGCACCTACCAGGACATGAACTGCAGGATATAGCCCACGCAGGTCAGCTGTCCGAAAGTTTCGAGGTGAAGACCGGAGTTCGGCAGGGGTGCGTGCTGTCGCCGTTCCTCTTCCTCCTGGTCATCGACTGGATCATGAAGACCACTACAACAGGCAGGAACAACAGTATACAGTGGACACTCTGATGCAGCTAGACGACCTCGACTTCGCTGACGACCTGGCGCTCCTGTCACACAGCCACAGCCAGATGCAGGACAAGACCACTCGCCTGGAGACCACATCAGCCGGGACAGGGCTCAAGATCAACAGGAAGAAGACCGAGCTAATGAAAATCAACACCACTGCCAACACACCAGTCACAGTCGGTGGAGATCCCATCAGGGAGGTGGAGTCTTTCGTCTAAGCGTGGTTGACCAACAGGGAGGCACGGACCGAGACGACACAGCCAGAATCGGCAAAGCATGAGCAGCTTTCGTCATGCTCAAGAACATCTAGGCATCTGGAGGAATCAGCATAAGAACCAAACTCCGCATCTTCAACTCCAACGTGAAGTCAATTCTACTCTACAGATGCGAGACATGGCGGACAACACAGACGATGCAACAAAAAATTCAGACATTCTTCAACACCTGTCTGAGGTGCATCTACAAAATTCAATGGAAGGAGAAGATCCGAAACGAAGATCTGTGGGAGCGTGCGGGACAGGAACCAGTGGCCAAGCAGATACTGCGAAGGAAGTGGGGCTGGATCGGAGACACCCTCAGGAAGCCAAAGTCCAGCACCACACGCCAAGCCCTGACCTGGAACCCGCAGGGAAAGAGGAGGAGAGGCCGGCCTCCCAACAGCTGGAGGCGAGACACCGAGGCACAGCTGAAGCAACAAGGGACCAACTGGACTGGAATGGCCAGAACAGTCCAGAACAGAGTACGATGGCGAAGGGTCGTCGATGGCCTATGCTCCACTGGGAGCGATGGGCATAATTGAAATTGAATTTCGGCACACGCGAGTTATCTCTCTTTTGACACAAGTCCACCCGCAAGGAGAAACATGGTTGGCTTGTTAAAAAAAAAAAAAAGAAAAAAAAAGCAGAACACGCTGGCCGAAGTGTTCAAGTGCTCTGCCCCAGGCCACCACCGCCGCCACAGGTGTCAACCACTGACACAGATTTATTTTTTTTAATTTTTTTTTTATCCCAAGCCATAGATCAGTACGATCAGCATAATGTGTTAACGACTACCGTGGCACGTGCTCTGACTACCAACAACCCCCCCCCCCCCCCCCCCCTTCCGCCACCCCCAGCAAGATCTTTTGCAGCCTCGTTCTGGCCCGGATTCGTGGTCACGTGGTCTGTTCACCACACATCCTAACCTGTCCCTTCTTCTTTCAGCTCTTCCATGCAGATCTGTGTGACCCGAGGTTCAATCCTCTCTAGCACGGAAGCAAGCCTGCCAAATGAAGATTTGCAACACCCGAAACGCGCGAGAAAATCTATTTCGGGTCCCTTCCGGTTTGTTTGACGGGTGGTCTCCCTTTTTCAAATGATTCGGCTTTCCACTACCTGTGTCCATCTTCTTTCTTTTCTTTTTTTTTTTCTTTCTTCTTTTTTTCTTTTTTCCTTGTTTTTCAATCAAGAATTGTGATGTTAGCGCACATTTAGCACTGTATGACGTTTCGTTCTCGAAATACTACCATAACAAGCATCCCAAACTCCCTCTAACCCTGACCGCTATCCCCTCAAAAGATGTAATACTTGTAAGGCGATTTTTTTTTAATTATTAAAAAAAGAGAGAGAGACACAAGAAGAGGTGAGAATAAGAATGGGAAGATTGGTGAGAGAGAAAAGGGTGTTGGGGAGAGATGGAAAGAGAGAGAGAGGGAAAAGAGAGAGAGAGAGAGGAGAGAGAGAGAGACAGACAGACAGACAGACAGACAGACAGACAGACAGTTACAGGAGATACAGAGACAGATAGAAACAGAGAGACAGAGACAGACAGACAGACAGACAGACAGAGAGAGAGACAGAGACAGAGAGAGACAGAGACAGAGACAGACAGACAGACAGACAGACAGACAGACAGATAACAGCGAAACCTCCCTCCCATTATAATGGTGACACCTCCCCATTATAACTGTGAAACCTCCCTCCTATTTGCAATCTTGGAACCTCTCTCCCTTTACAACACTGACACCTTCCTCTGCTTATAACAGTGAAACTTCTGTCGCATCATTGCAAAGAAATCTCTCTTCCTTTATAACAGCGGAAGCCCAATCCTGTTAGAAAATTGAAACCTTCCTCCTTGGTATATGAGTGAAACATCCCTCCCATTGTGACAGTAAAACACCCTTCCCTTTATTATAAGTGTAAAACCTCTCTCCCAATATGACAGTGAAACATCCCTCCCATTGTAACAGTAAAACACCCTTCCCTTTATTATAAGTGTAAAACCTCTCTCCCAATATGACAGTGAAACATCCCTCCCATTGTAACAGTAAAACACCCTTCCCTTTATTATAAGTGTAAAACCTCTCTCCCAATATGACAGTGAAACGTTCTTCCCATTGTAACAGAGAAACACCCTTCCCTTTATTATAAGTGTAAAACCTCTCTCCCAATATCACAGTGAAATGTTCTTCCCATTGTAACAGAGAAACACCCTTCCCTTTATTATAAGTGTAAAACCTCTCTCCCAATATCACAGTGAAATGTTCTTCCCATTGTGACAGAGAAACACCCTTCCCTTTATTATAAGTGTAAAACCTCTCTCCCATTATCACAGTGAAATGTTCTTCCCATTGTAACAGAGAAACACCTTTCCCTTTATTATAAGTGTAAAACCTCTCTCCCAATATCACAGTGAAATGTCCTTCCCATTGTAACAGAGAAACACCTTTCCCTTTATTATAAGTGTAAAACCTCTCTCCCAATATCACAGTGAAATGTTCTTCCCATTGTAACAGTAAAACACCCTTCCCTTTATTATAAGTGTAAAATCTCTCTCCCAATATCACAGTGAAATGTTCTTCCCATTGTGACAGTAAAACACCCTTCCCTTTATTATAAGTGTAAAACCTCTCTTCCAATATCACAGTGAAATGTTCTTCCCATTGTAACAGTAAAACACCCTTCCCTTTATTATAAGTGTAAAACCTCTCTCCCAATATGACAGTGAAATGTTCTTCCCATTGTGACAGTAAAACACCTTTCCCTTTATTATAAGTGTAAAACCTCTCTCCCAATATGACAGTGAAATGTTCTTCGCATTGTGACAGTAAAACACCTTTCCCTTTATTATAAGTGTAAAACCTCTCTCCCAATATCACAGTGAAATGTTCTTCCCATTGTAACAGAGAAACACCCTTCCCTTTATTATAAGTGTAAAACCTCTCTCCCAATATCACAGTGAAATGTTCTTCCCATTGTGACAGAGAAACACCCTTCCCTTTATTATAAGTGTAAAACCTCTCTCCCAATATCACAGTGAAATGTTCTTCCCATTGTAACAGAGAAATACCCTTCCCTTTATTATAAGTGTAAAACCTCTCTCCCAATATCACAGTGAAATGTTCTTCCCATTGTGACAGAGAAACACCCTTCCCTTTATTATAAGTGTAAAACCTCTCTCCCAATATCACAGTGAAATGTTCTTCCCATTGTAACAGAGAAACACCCTTCCCTTTATTATAAGTGTAAAACCTCTCTCCCAATATCACAGTGAAATGTTCTTCCCATTGTAACAGAGAAACACCCTTCCCTTTATTATAAGTGTAAAACCTCTCTCCCAATATCACAGTGAAATGTTCTTCCCATTGTAACAGAGAAACACCCTTCCCTTTATTATAAGTGTAAAACCTCTCTCCCAATATCACAGTGAAATGTTCTTCCCATTGTAACAGAGAAACACTCTTCCCTTTATTATAAGTGTAAAACCTCTCTCCCAATATGACAGTGAAATGTTCTTCCCATTGTAACAGAGAAACACCCTTCCCTTTATTATAAGTGTAAAACCTCTCTCCCAATATGACAGTGAAATGTTCTTCCCATTGTAACAGAGAAACATCCTTCCCTTCATTATAAGTGTAAAACCTCTCTCCCAATATCACAGTGAAATGTTCTTCCCATTGTAACAGAGAAACACCCTTCCCTTTATTATAAGTGTAAAACCTCTCTCCCAATACCACAGTGAAATGTTCTTCCCATTGTAACAGAGAAACACCCTTCCCTTTATTATAAGTGTAAAACCTCTCTCCCAATACCACAGTGAAATGTTCTTCCCATTGTAACAGAGAAACACCCTTCCCTTTATTATAAGTGTAAAACCTCTCTCCCAATATCACAGTGAAATGTTCTTCCCATTGTAACAGAGAAACACCCTTCCCTTTATTATAAGTGTAAAACCTCTCTCCCAATATCACAGTGAAATGTTCTTCCCATTGTAACAGAAACATTGAAACTTCTCTTCTATCATAATGGCGAAACCCATTTTCTGTTAAAACAGTAAATCATACCTCTCTTTACAACAGCGAAACATCCCTCCCATTATAACAGTGAAACCTCCCTCTCATTACAACAGTGAAACCTCCTTCCCATTATAACAGGGAAACCTCCCTTCCCATTATAACAGGGAAACCTCCCTCGCATTATAACAGTGAAACCTCCCTCGCATTATAACAGTGAAACCTCCTTCCCATTATAACAGGGAAACCTCCCTTCCCATTATAACAGTGAAACCTCCCTCCCATTATAATAGTGAAACCTCCCTCCCATTATAACAGTGAAACCTCCCTCCCATTATAATAGTGAAACCTCCCTCCCATTATAACAGTGAAACCTCCCTCCTAATATAACAGTGAAACCTCTCTCCCATTATAACAGTGAAACCTCCCTCCCATTAAAACAGTGAAAACTCCCTCCCATTATAACCGTGAAACCTCCCTCTCATGATAGCAGTGAAACCTCCCTCCCATTGTAACAGTGAAACTTCCCTCCCATTATAACAGTGAAACCTCCCTCCCATTGTAACAGTGAAATCTCCTTCCTATTATAACAGTGAAACCTCCCTCCCATTACAACAATGTAACATTGTAAACGAAACCTCCCTTTTGTTGTAACAGTGAAACACACCTCCCATTATAGCAGTGACACCCCCCCCCCTCCCCCTAATTAAAACAGTGAAACCTCCCTCCCATTACGAATGGGAAACTTTTCACTAAAACAGCGAAACCTCTCTTCCATTATACAGGTGAAACGTCTCTCCTATTCTAATCGTGAAAGAGAGTGACAACTCCCATTGTAAAAGTGAAACCTCCTGCCCCCATCTCCACCCCCACCCCCACCCCCCTCGCCCCGCCTCCTCCCGATTAGAACAGACGAGCGTCCCATGCCTTATAACAATGACGCTTCCCTTCTATTATACAAGGGAAACTTCCCCCTACCATGACAAGGAAAGTTCCCCTGTTATAACAGGGAACCCCCCTCCCCCCCCCCCTCCCCCCCCCCCCCCCAATCATTCCTTGCCATTCTTGTTTTTCCGGAGAATGTTTTTTTTTTTTTTAACACTTTGACTGTACTAGATTTACCTCCCTTTTGCAGCTTCTTTCTTTGAAGACATTTCAGCTCTCGCGGATTTCTGGAGTCTTTTATTCAGAGGTCACACACACACACACACACCGGCGCGCGCGTTACTAGTAGTAGCAGCAGCGGTAGCGATAGTAATATTGCTGACATTGCTATCGATATCATCGTCATCGTTTTATTGTTAACTCCCGTTGTGTTCACACTGTTTACATCGCTGGCCAGCGCATTGTTCCCGTAACGTGATTATTGTCGTCTTTTTTTTTTTTCCTTTTTTTTTCCCCTTTCCCTTAAAAAAAAAGATTGTGTCATGATTTTGTAGCCGTTATTGTTCTTTTTCTTGTTGTTGGTACTTTTCTTTCTGTACACACGTGTTGACTTCTGTTCTCTGGCAGCTTCTGATGTCAATGATGCTGACTGTTATTGCAGCAGACTTTCTTCTTCGTCTGCTTCTCCTTCGTATCATCATCATCATCATCATCATCGCCGTCGTCGTCGTCGTCGTCATCATCATCATCATCATCGTCACGATCATCGTCATTATCATTGCTGTTGTTGATATTATCATTATTATCATTACTAATCATTATTATCATTGTTATTATTGTTATCATTACTATTATTATTGTTATTATTATTACTATTATCATTATTATTGTCATTATTATTGTTCATGTTGTTGTTGTTGCTGGTGTTGTTGTTGTTATTGTCCTTATCATTCTTCTTCTTTTTTCTTCTTCTCTTCTTTTTGTTATTATTATCATTGTTATTATTGTTATCATTGCTGTTGTTGTTATCATTATCATCATCATCATCATTATCTCCATCATTATTACTATTATTGTTTTTGTTGTTGTTGCTTCTCCTCCTCCTCCTCTTCTTC
>CM065744.1:7003457-7008457 GCA_033310375.1 Conus canariensis | reverse complement strand
AAGATGGTCTTCTATATCATCAGTCATGAGTCTTTCCACACAGACGTTGAAGAGTGTGGGGCAGAGTAAACAGCCTTGTCTGATGCCAAAAGCTGTGTGATACCACTCGTCTCGGCTGCTATTGTAGGGGCTGTGCTTGTAGTTCTTTCGTAGATTTGCTCTAGTGCAAGATTTCTGGCGACGTTGTACCTCCTCGTGGTTGCCTGTAAGCTAGCATGCCAGACTCGGTCAAATGCTTTCTTAAAATCGATGTAAATACGGTGCCGGTGTTGCAAGCATTCCTCAAAAAGGTTACAGAGGTTGAAGATTTGCCTGGTGGTGCTTCTTCCAGATCTGCTCAATATTCAACATTCCACAAACTTTGATTATGCTTATTCTTAAACTGGATGAGAAAACGCCAACGTTAAAGTTGACCAAACTGCAAACTACTTGAGCTCTTTCTGATGAGAGTTTAAAGCAAGGACTCTCGTGTGCATCAAAACAATCAAATCAGCAAACAACCTTTCCCGTAGACGATAGTCATGTCTTGTCTAGGGGACGCCCAAAATGGTGCGTGCACCGGTGGACGCGCCCAACAACAGCCTGCACCAACATATCCCTTTCGTTCCTCTTGTACTCAAGCACAAGAAGAGAAGAAGAAGAAGAAGAAGAAGGAGGAGGAGGAGGAGGAGGAGGAGGAGGAGGACAAGAAGAAGAAGGAGGAGGAGGAGGAGAAGAGAGGAGGAAGAAGAAGAAGAAGAGAAAAAAAAGAAGTAAAAGAGGAGGAAGAAGAACACAACAACAAGAAGAACATAACAACAACAATGGGAACAACATCTAGGGAGACAACCTTAAAATCCTAACAAACAAACGAAAAAGATTTGCCCGAAGATGGAGTATGGCTGCCTTAATGGCGGCATTAAAAAACGGTCATACACACAACACTCCACTCCTTTTGTTGGGTAGATGGGATTAATTCTTGTCTGTCCATATAGGGAGTGTCCGCAGGAGTATCAGCCTGCGTACATCGTTGTCTCTGACTCTGTCTGTCTGTCTGTCTTGTCTGTCCATATAGGGAGTGTCCGCAGGAGTATCAGCCTGCGTACATCGTTGATTTTGTCAGTCTGTCTGTCTTGTCTGTCTGTTTGTCTGTCTGTCCTGTCTTTCTCTGTCTCTCTGTCTCTGTCTCTGTCTCTGTCTCTGTCTCTCTCTCTCTCTCTCTCTCTCTCTCTCTCTTCCTTCCATCTTTTTTCACTTCGTGTATTTTGCTTTCCTTTTACTGTGTATGTGTATTACCTTTATACCCAGTCATGTACATTTATCATGTGATGGGTCAGTTCCTTCGATAAATGGACATTTTTGTGTGCCTTGCTTTGTTAATTTCTCTATCCCCTCCCACCCACCCCCTTCCAGTGTTCTGTCGCTCCTACGCATGCGCTGAAATTCCATGTGTATTACACGTCATTATAGAGTTTGATGTCTTGAACATCTTGTGTTACTTTTGTTCTGCCTCTGTTGAAGATCATGTGTAACACTTCATTATTTTTTTTCCCAATGTTGTGCTAGTCTTGAATTTATTTACTTATTTACTTTTTTTAAATTTTAGGTTAAGACTAGTTGCAAAGCGAGAGGACTGCAGGCGGAAATCTAAACAAATCTTAAATAAATGTCGCTCAGACAATGTCGCTCTGTTTATGGCTGCCAGAAAAGGTCAGATAATGCCGCTCTGTTTATGGCTGCCAGAAAAGGTCAGATAATGCCGCTCTGTTTATGACTGCCAAGAAGTTAAGACGTAAAGAAGACTTTCTGTGCTTCTTCTTTTCCCTCAATGAAAAAGACCCCGTTTGTTCATTCGTTCGTTCGTGCGTTCTCCCTCCCTCCCTCCCTCCCTCTCTGTCTCTGACTCTGTCTGTCTGCCTGTCTGTCTGTCTGTCTGTCTTCGTCTGTCTCTCTCTGACTGTCTCTGTCTGTCTGTCTGTCTGTCTGTCTGTCTGTCTGTCTGTCTCTCTGATCCTGTCTCTGTCTGTCTGTCTGTCTGTCTCTCTGACTCTGTCTGTCTGTCTGTCTGTCTGTCTGTCTCTCTCTCTCTCTCTCAAAAAGGAAAAAAGCGAAGAAGAAATAGAGAAAAAAAAAAAAAACACAACAACACACACATAAAAGAAAACAAAACAAAACACAATGGAGTCTGAGTCATTTCACACTGTAGCTGTTCAACTTTCAGACTGCGTACGAAAAGGTCAGATAATGCCGCTCTGTTTATGGCTGCCAGAAAAGGTCAGACAATGTCGCTCTGTTTATGGCTGCCAGAAAAGGTCAGATAATGCCGCTCTGTTTATGGCTGCCAGAAAAGGTCAGATAATGCCGCTCTGTTTATGACTGCCAAGAAGTTCTGCAACAGGAAAAATGTAAAGGTCAGATAATGCCGCTCTGTTTATGGATGACAAGAAGTTCTGCAACAGGTAGGATGTAAAAGGTCAGATAATGCCGCTCTGTTTATGGATGCCAAGAAGTTCTGCAACAGGAAAAATGTAAAGGTCAAATAATGCCGCTCTGTTTATGGATGCCAGAAGTTCTGCAACAGGAAAATGTAAAGGTCAAATAATGCCGCTCTGTTTATGGATGCCAAGAAGTTCTGCAACAGGAAAAATGTAAAGGTCAAATAATGCCGCCCTGTTTATGGGTGCCAAGAAGTTCTGCAACAGGAAAAATGTAAAGGTCAAATAATGCCGCTCTGTTTATGGATGCCAAGAAGTTCTGCAACAGGAAAAATGTAAAGGTCAAATAATGCCGCTCTGTTTATGGATGCCAAGAAGTTCTGCAACAGGAAAAATGTAAAGGTCAAATAATGCCGCCCTGTTTATGGATGCCAAGAAGTTCTGCAACAGGAAAAATGAAAAAAGAATAGAAAAATCCGAGTGAAGCTTTAAATGTTGTTCGTGATTGAAATGACATGGGGGGGGGGGGGGGGGGGGGGGACGGAGAATGGTTTAATGGGTACATGTGCATGTTTGTTTGAAGGCGGTTTAGCGTTGTCTGCTCCGACTAAGGAGCTGGGCATATTGATGAGTAAGTTAAGCGTGTGGTTATATTATTATCCCTACACACACAGACACTGACACAGACACAGACACACAACCCCCCCCCCCCACACACACACACACACACGCACGCACGCACGCACGCACGCACGCACGCACGCACGCACGCACCACACACACACACACACACACACTGTTTATTGCTGTTGTTGTTAGGCTGGTTAGTTGTTTGGTTGGTTAATCGTCGGTTTTGTTATTTTTTTTGTGTTTGCCAGCCACCAAAGAGATTGTGCATTCAAAAACATTCCTCTGTCTTCTTCCCTCCCCTTCCCCTTCCCTATTCCAAACTCTCTCTATATATATCTATCTATCTCTGTCTCTCTCTGTCTGTCTGTCTGTCTGTCTCTCTCTCCCGCTCTCTCTCTCCCAACTTCTCCATCTCTCTCTGTCTCTCTGTCTCTGTCTCTGTCTCTGTCTCTCTCTCTCTCTCTCTCTCTCTCTCTCTCTCTGTCTCTCTATCTCTGTCTGTCTGTCTGTCTCTCTCTCACTCTCTCATTCACCTCCACTTCCTCTATCCAACCTCTCCCGCCTTGCCGTGTCTGTGGCGAGCATCGTGCTGCCTGCATTCACACCCGGGAAGAGCCAGTGGAAGTGTCGGCTATCTCCTTCACAGTGGAAGTGTCGGCTATCTTCTTCACAGTGGAAGTGTCAGCTATCTCCTTCACAGTGGAAGTGTCGGCTATCTTCTTCACAGTGGAGGTGTCGGCTATCTTCTTCACAGTGGAAGTGTCGGCTATCTCCTTCACAGTGGAAGTGTCGGCTATCTCCTTCACAGTGGAGGTGTCGGCTATCTTCTTCACAGTGGAGGTGTCGGCTATCTTCTTTACAGTGGAAGTGTCGGCTATCTTCTTTACAGTGGAAGTGTCGGCTATCTTCTTCACAGTGGAGGTGTCGGCTATCTTTTTTCACAGTGGAGGTGTCGGCTATCTTCTTCACAGTGGAGGTGTCGGCTGTCTTCTTTACAGGGCTATTAGTCCCTCTGTCTCTCCCTCTGTCTATCCCTGTCTCTCCCTCTCTCCCTCTGTCTCTCTTTCTCTCTGTCCAGCCTGATCGATCTTCATGCCTTTACACGTGGCGCGTGCTAATTACAAAACATGATCCCCCCCTCCCCTCCTTCTCCTACCTCCTCCTCCCATTCTCTCCTCCCCCACCTCCTTCCCCACCCTTACGCTCCCTTTAAATCTCACTTCTGAGGAAAAAAAAAAAAAGAAAGAGAGAAAGAGAAATACACAGACGCACACGCACAAGCGCACCCATGCACGCACGCACACGGACGCACGCACGCACGCACCACACACACACACACACACACACACACACACACACACACACACACACACACACACACACATATATTATATCTATTCATCTCTCTCTCTCTCTCTTCTTCTCTCTCTCTTTTATATATTATATATATATATATACACGCTCGCGCGCACGTACGCACGCACGCACACACACTCACGCCACAACACACACACACACACACACACACACACACACACACACACACACACACACACACACACACACGCTCACAGCAGCACGCACACACACAAAACACACACACACACACACACACACACACACACACACACACCACACACACCACAGCACGCACGCACGCACGCACGCACGCACGCACACATACATTGTATTTTATGCAACCGAACATTGGCTGCTTCTGTCCAGAGGCCAAATAGACACTTGTGTTGTGAGAATCTGTAGAAATGATCGAAGTCTTGGCATGGGGGCAGGATAGTTATTGTATCTTGGGGGGTGGGGGTAGAAGGGGGTGGCGGGGGCTGGGGTTGGGGGGGGGGGAGGGGAGCTGGCAGAATAGCACGCCTCTGTGTGTGTGTGTGTGTGTGTGTGTGTGTGTGTGTGTGTGTGTGTGTGTGTGTGTGTGTGTGTGTGTGTGTG
>CM065744.1:6985957-6990957 GCA_033310375.1 Conus canariensis | reverse complement strand
GACAGAAACAAATGTTCCTCACCATCAGCAGTGCTGAGTCTGCTGTGACGTCTGGCCCTGTGGCGGCCACCTGACGAGAGAGAGAGAGAGAGACAGCGACAGAGAAGAGAGGAGAGAGAGAGAGAGGGGAGAGACAGAGAGACAGAGAGAGACAGAGATAGAGAAAAGAGAGAGAGAGAGAGAGAGAGAACTCATTACGGAGAGAGAGAGAGAAAGAGAGAGAGAGGAGAGAGAGAGAACTCATTACAGAGAGAGAGAGAGAGAGAGAGAGAGAGAGAGGAGAGAGGAGAGAGCGCACTACGGGGGGGGGGGGGAGAACTCACTACGATAAGAGAGAGAGAGAGAGAGAGAGAGAGAGAGAGAGAGAGAGAGAACTCGCTACGGAGAGAGAGAGAGAGAGAGAGAGAGAGAGAGAGAGAGAGAGAGAGAGAGAGTTCACTACGAAGAGAGAGAGAGAGGGGGGGGGGGTACTCACTACGGAGAGAGAGAGGGAGAGAGAGAGGGGGGAGAGAGAGAGTTCACTACGAAGAGAGAGAGAGAGAAGAGAGAGAGAGAGGGGAGAGAGAGAGAGACTCACTACGGAGAGAGAGACAGAGGGAGAGAAGAGAGAGAGGAGAGAGAGAGAGAGAGAGAGAGGAGAGAGAGAGAGAGAGAGAGAGAGACTCACTACGGAGAGAGAGAGAGAGAGAGAGAGAGAGGGAGAGAGAGAGAGGAGGAGAGAGAGAGAGAGAGAAACTCACTACGGAGACAAGACAAGACAAGACAAAATTCTTTATTAACGAGGATAATAGATAAGCACTGGCGTGCTTTTTTACATTGAGTAGGGACTAAATAATGTAAGAAAGCAAACAAGCAAACAAAGCGGTCATGCAATCATAATGGAACATCAAATGAATATAGAAGAGAAATGAAAATGAAAAAACAAAACAAAACAATAATAAACAAACAAAAAATAAAAATAAAAATAACAATAATGAGGAGGAAGGAGAGAGTGGGGGTGGGGGGTGGGCTGAGCTGGGGGAATATATGGAAATGTACTACAACGTACAAAAATTAGCATGTATAAAAACAGAGAGTAAAATGAATATGACAAAGTACGTACATAATTTAGAATACACACATACACGCACGCACGCACACAGAGAGAGAGAGAGAGAAGAGAGAGAGAGAGAGAGAGGAGAGAGAGAGAGAGAGAGAGGAGGAGAGAGAGAGAGAGAGAGAGCAAGGCACAAACATGTGATCATTTTCCGTAAGACATGAAAATAGGTAGAAGGTATTTAGCAAAGTGACATGGAATTTTGAGGGGGGAGGGGAGGGGGGGGCAAAGAGAGAGAGAGAGAGAGAGAGAGAGAGAGAGAGGGTGGAAGGAAGAAGGGGAACAGCAGAAATTGAAGGTAGTAATTAAGCATAAAGTTTAATAATTTGAAATGGAAATGTACTAAAACGTGAATATGACAAAGTATGTACAGAATTGGGAACACACACACACGTACGCAGAGAGAGAGAGAGAGAGAGAGAGAGAGAGAGAGAGACAGACAGACAGACAGACAGAGAGACAGACAGACACACAGAGACAGAGACAGATAGACAGACAGAGACAGAGAGAGAGAGAAGGACACAACATATAATCATTTTTCATAAGGCATGAAAATGCGTAGAAGGTATTTAGCAAAGTGACATGGAGTTTGGAGGGAGAAAGAGAGAAGAAAAAAAAAAAAGAAAAAGAAAAGAAGCGAGAGAGACAGACAGACAGACAGAGAAGACAGACAGGGACAGAGACAGAAAGACACAGAGACAGAACTGGAGAGAATCAATGAATACATAAGACGGAAACCTCTCATAGAAAAGATCATGTTAAAGACATTAATAATAATTACGTGCAATATAACACAGGAAAGAGCTGACTAAAAATAATGAAACAATACATATCACTATTATGAGCAAAATCATGATAAGAAGATGAGACAAGGAGACATGTACTTGAAAGCGCTTGTGTGGAAGAGAGAGAGAGAGAGAGAGAGAGAGAGAGGAGAGAGAGAGAGAGAGAGAGAGAGAGAGAGAGAGAAACAGACAGACAGACAGACAGACAGAGAGAGACAGAGAGAGAGAGAGAGAGGGAGACAGACAGACAGACAGAGACTAGAGAGAGAGAGACGCATAAGCGAAAGGAGTGCAGGGAAGGGCGATGGAGAGAGGGAGAGAGGGAGAAAGAGGCGAGAGTGGGTGCGGGAAAGAGCATGTTTAGAACAATCTAACAATCAAAAAACACCAAGGAGATGTAAGACAATCGATTTTGAAGCACCAGGGAAAAAAAAGAAAGAAAATAAAGCACAAATGGAGTGGGGGGGGGGGGGGGATGCATAGTGATAGCCCAGTCACCACGGGTAGGGGGGTGGGATGTCGTATTATATCAAGTCATTCCAGGAGAACCATGAGAGAGAGAGAGAGAGAGAGAGAGAGAGAGAGAGAGAGAGAGAGAGAGAGAGGAGAGAGAGAGAGAGAGAGAGAGAGAGTCGCATGAGAATAAAAGCATAACGACATAATGACAAGAGGGCAGCAGGTAGTAGGAATCACACACACACACACACACACACACACGCGCGCGCGCGCGCGCGCACGCACGCACGCACGCACGCACGCACGCACGCACGCACGCACGCACGCACGCACGACACACACACACACACACACACACACACGTACTCACATAAGACATACTTACTAACAGAACATGTGCATTTCAAATACAAAACACTTTCTAAATAGACAGGTTCATACATAGGGCAAAGAGGGTGGTGGTGGTTGGTGGTGGATTTATGGCGGAGTATGCAAATACTGGCACATAAGATGGTGGAAATAATGGTGTTTGAAGGTTGGTTTGCATTGGTGTTGTTTGGTTGATTCAGGGAGCGAGTTCCATTGACAGGAACCTGAATAAATTATGTTAAACTGGATTTGAATAAGTCAATTCTAGGAACAGGGACATGAAGTTTGGGTAGAGTCCTTGAGGAATTCATCGAGAATCTGTGAACTAATGTGGTGGGTGCCTTCCAGACACAATCCTGTGCATTATGATCCCTTTGTTGTATTCTAATCTCAGACTTAAGGGGAGAACCCGAATTTTTTTTATAGTCCGAGTCCAGAGGACTGCTGGTTTTCAGGTGGACTAATTTGAGTGCTCGCTTGTGTAGGCTTAGTAATGGTTTGAGGGTGTTAGCGCTAGCAGAGTCCCATTTGAGTAGACCATAGTCTATGTGTGGTTGAATATGAGACTGGAAAAAGAGCTTGCGTGAATGCAGGTCGAGGAAGCGTTTGATTTGGAGAGTTAATAAACTTTCTGTGAAACTTTTTTGCACAGTGAGGTTATGTGAGCTTGCCAACTAATGTTATCAATTGTTATTCCTAGCACTTTGAGGTATGTTACCTGTTCAACAGGTTCATCTTTAAGATGTACAGGAGGAAACTTAATAGTGAGATTTTATCTTTTTTGCCTGGCTGTGATAAGCATGGATTTAGTTTTTTTTTTTTTTTTAGGGTGAAGCGACATGTGATTTAGTGCAGTCCATTTTACGAGGTCATTCGCACTTTCTTGTAAAATTTGTGCAAGAACAGTAACATCAGAATGATTTGTGTGAATTGTTGTATCATCAACAAAGAGTTCACATGTGGATGTGATATGGAGAGGTAGATCATTGATGTAAATGGTGAACAGTAAGGGACCCAGGATAGAGCCTTGTGGGACGCCATAGGAGTTTTTGAAATGAAGAGAAAGTTGTATTGATTTTCACACATTGTTGCCTATTTGCGAGATATGATTGAAAAAGCGTAAGAGTTTTTGTGGATATGCCATACAATTTCAATTTTCTAAGAAGAAGGTTATGGTCTGTCACATCAAATGCTTTTTTGAAATCGATGAATAGGACACCACAGTACCTGTTGTTGTTAATGCTATTTAGCCAGTCATCAACTAAGTTGATTAGGGCTGTGTGGCATGAATGGTTGTGTCGAAACCCGAACTGTCTTGGATGAAGCAAGTGGTATGTATTAAGGTGGTGTAATGTGTGTTTGTTCATGTGTTTTTCCAAAGGTTTGGAAATACAGGAAATGATTGAGATTGGTCTGTAGTTTGCAGGGTCTGAGTTGTACCTGCCTTGTGGATAGGAATGACTTTTGCTTTTTTGAAACTATCGGGAAAATGATTTTTGTCTATGCATAAATTGAAGACGTATGTTAATGTATCTGTAATTGCTGGAGCTGATAGTTTGAGGATTTTCCGTCTAGGCCATCCACCCTGCAGGTACCTGACTGTTTTAGGTGCGTTAGGTAGTGATAAACTTCAAAGACTGTTACTGGTGGAATATAAAGTTCAGACGTGATGTTTTTATCTTGGCAATATTGTTTCAGTTTTTGAAGATCGTTTGATTTCAAAGAATCTGTCGCGACAATTTTATTAGCTATGGTGCAAAAGTGGGTGTTTAGCTGTTCGACAGAGGTGTCTTTAATTACAGTTGATTTTGAAGAAGATTGATTGTTTGTAAGCTCGTTAATAGCTCTCCATACCAATTTTGGATTCTGGTTTGATGATATAGTTCTCGATAATATTTCGTTTTTTCTCTGCGATTCTGTGAATTTATTGCATTTCTCAGTTTTCTAGATTCCTCTTCATAGCCATGTTGTTTAAGCAGATCTCTAAGGTAACCTGCCTCCTGTAACTCTTCAGTGTACCATGCAGGTTTAGGATCATGCCGTACTCTAATCGTTTTAGAGGGGCGTGTTTATCATATATTTCTGTAAATGTTTTGATCCAAAATTCAACAGCAAGATCTGGATCAGTTATGTCGAAAACTGAAGAGAGATTTGAGTTAAGCAAGTCATGCAGAAAGTCTTGGTTGTTAAAGTTTGTAAAGCAACGGTAGGTTATTGTTTTGTGCCCCGTTTTGGGAATTTTTACTCCTTTTTTGGACCATGTGACACAAACTGGGTAATGGTCACTACAGTTT
>CM065744.1:6978457-6980957 GCA_033310375.1 Conus canariensis | reverse complement strand
CAACAATCCGCCAGCGCGCCCTGCCCTGGGCTGCCCTTTCCAATTCTCTCCAGGTGTGTCCCGCTCTCTTCCTCTCTGCATCCAAGTCTGTCCTCCATGAATTCCTAGGTCTTCCCCTTCTCCTCTGTCCCTGTGGGTTCCAGCGCAGAGCATGTCACGTAATGTCGTCGATGGGCTTCCTCAGTGTGTGGCCTATCCAACGCCATTTCCTCTTTTTCACCTCTTTCTCCGCAGGGAGATGATGTGTCCGCTCCCACAGTTCCACATTCCTGATGGTGTCTGGCCAGTGGATCTGAAGTATCTGTCGGAGGCAGCCGTTAATGAATGTCTGTATTTTCTTGGAGATGGTCTTTGTTGTTCTCGGTCTCGGCGCCATACATAAGTACTGATTTGACATTAAGAGTTGAAAAGTCGTATCTTGGTTCGTCTGCCGACATGCCTGGAGGTCCAGATGTTCTTTAATTGACGAAAAGCTATCCTGGCCTTGCCAATTCTTGCTTTAACGTCCGCATCTGTTCCACCTTGCCTGTCAGCTGTGCTCCCCAGGTACGTGAACTTTTCCACCTCTTCTAGCGGGCCGTCATTCAATCTGATGGGATCTTGTTTCTTTGTGTTGGTCGCAGTACTTTTGTTTTCCCTCTGTTCACCTTCAGCCCGACCTGTGCTGAAACTTCTGCCAAGCCTGATGTCTTCTCTTGCATTTGCTGAGGGGTGTGGGACAGGAGCACCAGATCGTCGGCAAAGTCCAAGTCGTCTAGCTGTCCAGTCATGGTCTACTGGATACCATTCCTCTTCCCGGCAGTCGTCCTCATGATCCAGTCTACCACGAGCAGAAACAGGAAAGGTGAAAGCAGACATCCTTGCCTCACTCCAGTTTTGACGGGAAAGCTCCTTGTTAGTTGTCCTTCGTGTATGACCTTGCAGCTCACTCCTTCGTAGGAGTTCTTGATGATGTTGACAAACTTTGTTGGCATTCCATGGTGCCTCATGAGTTGCCATAAGGTGTCCCTGTGAACACTGTCAAAAGCCTTCTCATAGTCGATGGAGGTACAGTACAGAGATGAGTTCCGTTCCTGGGATTGTTCGAGAATGATCCTCAAGATTGCAATCTGGTTGGCGCACAATCGGTTTGGTTGAAAACCTGCTTGTTGTCCGCGAAGGAGCGTGTCAACTGTCTCTTTCATCCTCTCCAGCAAGATTCGATTGAAGATCTTTCCCGGGACCGAAAGGAGAATAATCCCTCTGTACTTTTCGCACTTGCCAAGGTCTCCTTTCTTGGGCAATTTCACCAGGTGTCCCTCCTTCCAGTCCAGCGGAACATCCTCATCCTCCCAATTCCTTGTGAAGAGAGGGCAGAGCATCTCTGTTGTTGTATCTATGTCTGCCTTCAGGGCTTCTGGGCAGACTTCATCTGGGCCAGCTGCCTTCCCATTCTTCTGCATCTGGATGGCGCGCCGGATTTCTTCTCGCGTGGGTGGGTTGCAGTTGATTGGAAGGTCTTCCCTGGCAGCTGGTATCTCTGGTGGATTTTCAGGGGCAGCTCTGTTGAGGAGGTCGTCAAAGTGCTCTACTCATCTGTTGCGCTGTCCCTCCCTGTCCATTACTGGCTCCCCGTGCTTGTAAGAAAAACCCCTAAAGGCCTTGCCACACGAGGTTAAAAAAAACCTAAAGGCCTTGCCACATGAGGCCGGTGTCTCGCTCAAGTGTAACAACAAGGCTTTTTTTGCGCTGGCTTTTCGTTCCGTCTCGCCATCTTGTTGGGTTACTCTAAGGAACCCGTGCACTCCACCTGCTTCTCCCACAACATCGAGTTCAAATTAATACACAAAGCTCGCCGTCACTGAACTGCGGATTAGCCAACCACGGTTAAATTCAGCTACAGGATTCACTGTCGCAATACAGACAGACAGACAGAGACAAAGACAGAGAGAGTACCAATGAAGCGGTATGGAAAATGGGACAGCAAGAGAGAGAGAGAGAAGAGAGAGAGAGGGGGGGAGAGAGAGGGAGAGAGAGAGAGGAGAGAGAGAGAGAGACAGGGGAGACAGAGACAGAGACAGAGAGACAGAGAGAGAGACAAAGAAAGGGGAAGAGAAAGACAGAAACAGACAGAGAGACAGAGAGAGTACCAGTGAAGGAGTATAGAAAATGGGACAGCAAGAGAGAGAGAGAGACAGACAGACAGAGACAGAGACAGACAGAGAGACAAAGAAAGGAGAGAGACAGAGAGAGTGAGAGACAGAGAGAGAGACAAAGCTAGGTTACTGTTTCAAAGCTAGGTTACTGCAGGCGGAAATTGAAGCAAATTTTCTGAAGAAAATTTATAATTAATCCGCCAGACAAAGGGGACAAACAAATTACAAGGCAAAACCACGACGCGTTTCGACCTCTTAGCTCTTCTTCGGGCAAGATAAACAACATTCAGGACAAGGAAAGCGAAAAATGAGCGATCCCTTATCTTCTGGAATTCGGCTCAAGACGGGCGTTGAATGAAAACGAG
>CM065744.1:6920957-6973457 GCA_033310375.1 Conus canariensis | reverse complement strand
GCTGTGGAGGCTTGAGCTAATATAACCTTACGCCCGTCCTGTCGTATACCATTTCCCCCCCAGCGATTCCTAATGAGCAAACCTGCCTCTCAAAATTGAGGAAATCCATAGTGTCCATTTCAATTCGACGGCGTAATTCCGATGACACGAATATCGATCACCTGACTCAATTTAATCTTCTCAGTTCCCAAAACTAAATAGCAGATGGCTGTTGCTGCCCCACCCCCCACCCCCCTTCCCCCGCCTCTTCTCCCGGCTGTCATCCGTTCAGTTGGCAACAAGCGGCTTGTCCAGGGACCGTTTTAATGTATCATGTGGGGCTTTTCAGTTTAATTAAAGTGGCTGATGAAGCACCATTGAGCTAGCCTCAGTCTACTCTTGGTGTACAATTTAGTGCGCAGCGCGAACTTGCTACCAGAAGCCATACGCTCAGTAGGTTTCGCTGTATATATATTTGCAAAAACAGAGGCGTGACCTGTGTGTGGCTCCGGCCACTTCACCCTTGCACTCCGCAGCAGGGAAGAAAAAAAAAAAAAGGAAAGAAAAAAAAAGCCCTCCTCCTCCTCCTCCGCTCCCCCTTCATCAACATTCTCCTGGAATTCTAAATTTCGATCACAGCAACAGAAGAAGCTACCTCATGAATAAATGCACATCAACATGCTTTTTGATAAGATCATGAACGGCGAATGGGTTGCTCGGCACCCGCGCGCTGCGTGTGGTGTTAGGAACTCCGACACTGGCGCAAGGCCATCACGATTATGGGTTGTGGTACGGTTCAGTTGTATTCATACTCTTAGTGCTGCATTCGCCGAATCTTGTGTACTGTTTTAATGTGAAATATCGTCCTCATGTGGCGTTATATATGGCGGCTGTGCCTGTATACCTCAGCATTTTGTTTGCGATAGCATTTGCTAACGTAATAGTGCAAGGTAAGTGTCGATTTTTGTTTTGAAGGCTTTTGGGGGGAGCGAATTGTAAGCGCGAATGGTTGACAGAACCGTGACCTCAAGCAAACAAAACAACATGGCGGGTGCCCCCCAGAAGAGGGCTTCCATCAGGGCACTGGGCAGTTCTCGCTGCTGCCGCTTTGCTCTTACCCCCTTCAAGTCTTTCCTCTCGTAGTCTTCACCCATCTGTGTCTGGTGCATGTGTTAAATGTCGTGTATTCTGCAACGATCGCCTTTGTGAACATTCCCATTTTTGAGTTTTGAACTCTTGGATGAACTCGTTTTTTTTTTTTTAATTTTAATTTTTTTTTTTTTTTTTTTAAACTTTCGGAGGGCTGATTGTTCTTCACTTTTTCGATGTGGGCTCTTGTGCCCGGTACCCCCACGTGAGGCGCAGGTCAGGTTGAAGTAGTAAATGTGATAACTTCAAAATGACAGTGAATTTAGTGACTCATGGGTTGTGGAAACGCCTTGGGTTTAGCGCTTTATGTAAGCATCATGTGTTGCTGGAAGCGATTCGCAGAGGAGCTGGATCGATTCTCAACAGCAACACTGTCAGTGCGAACGCCCCCTCTTTTTTTTTTTTTTTCCTTCCCAATTTCACCCTGTTATTCGCCCTGCCTTTTCGTTACAGTTTAGACAGTCACTTAAGATAAAGTGTGGTGTGTGTGTGTGTGTGTGTGTGTGTGTGTGTGTGTGTGAATCGTACATACATGACCAGTATCACATTGATCAATAGTAGTACACATTATTTTGATAGTGGGTGTGACTGATAACACTTGTAAGAGTTCTGTTACTAGTTTCATTGAGTGTGAGGTTGGCTTTCACTTGTTTGTTGTTGGACACTTACTGACCTAGAGAACTTTACACTTGTCTACACCTGTGCTGTTTGTTTGTGTCCTTGGCGGTAACTAACCCCCGCTCTTTCTGAATTTTACACTTTATGTTGAAATGTTTTGTTACTTTGAGTTCATTACATTGACATAAGATGAAATTATTTGAACAAACTTTGTTGACATTTGAATTGAGATCTTATATCTGGGATGCATTCATGAATCATGCAGTGATCTTTTCAGTGATGTTAGAAAATGTATGTGCATCCAAGGTGGAGGAATCATGGGATTCCAGATCTATATAGATTTATTTATCCTTAACGCATTGTCTGTACATGATACATTGTCTGTGCTTGATTAATCGGACATGTGCTTAGTTTGGTTCACATATAAATGACTAGTTGTGTGCCTTTCATAAGAACAACATAGAATTATTTGAAACCTGTCAGTTATCATTGCTTAGAAATTTGGAATTACATGTTATTTGTTGCCAGAGCTATTTATTTGGGGGTACACTCACTGACTCAGTGTTCTTACATTCTTTAAAGGTTTAGAAAAGTTTGGAGAAACTGAGGCACTGTTTTTAATGCCCTGACAGAACGGGGTGTGTTTCTGATTTGTTGTTTGTTGCATGTGAATTCATTTTCCAGTAAAGAGATTGTTGCATATGAAGTCAGGTTCCAGTGTAGATTCAAAGACTAACAATTGGAATTTTTTTTTTACTAGTTTGGAGGAAGTTTGGAAATAGTACACACTTAGTAGTAAAACGGTGATGCGTGAATTTTGTGATGGATCAAAGCAGATAGCCCCAGTTCTATAAGAACAGGTCATAGAGGTTTCTAAGCAGTCTTTTAGTATGTATCATGAAGTTGGACATTCAGTCTAATTGGACCTTAGAGTTTATAAGTTTTAAATGCCTTTTTTCAAGTATAAGCCCCGACACTGCAGCCATGCAGACAAAAGCTGAGGAATTTCATTTAAGATGTATTGTTATCAGGAGCTGGTCTTGTCACAACTTTGTTGTAATAATGAATAGCTAAGTGATGTGTGTAAGGTTTAAACTACAGGTAATGAGAAATGCATACAGGTGTGTGTATGTTTATGGTTGTTTTTATTTTTTATAAGTAGTTGACTGTTTGTATGTGGAGGTGCGTTATTGCAAAATGTATAGATGGCAGGAATATTTTTGTGTATTGTGCTTCAGTGTATGTTAGTTTGTTACATGCATGCATGCTCTCCAATATTGTGTACATGTGCACCGTACACCTATAGCTGTAGGGCCATCCATAGGCTCTGTGTTAGTGTAATGAGTATGTATGGGCAAGAGTGTATGCAGGAGTGAGTGCCACAGAGAGAGAGGGAGATCGAAATATATAAGACTCTTAGGAACTGAAAGCGAGATTAAATTGTATCTCAGGTCAATTTATTCAGGTACCTGTCACTGTTGGTATTAGTTTGTGTTCTGTGGAGAAAATATATATACTAAAGGGGACCTACCTCAGTATTGAGTTTGCTCTGACAGTGGTGACCATGATGATGATGTTGTTTGCTTTGTGTTTTTTCTCTTGGCTTCTTGTTGCTGGACCTTTATATATAACATTGTGACACGACAACCATCCTAATCATATGTGTATATATATATATTCCCGCCCCCCCTTTTTTTTTGTTATGACACATCCCTTATGTCAACACACTATGACTGAGTGTGAGCACTGTACTTACCAGTGTGTTTGTTTGCTTTTAATGAACTTGAGCTGTGGGGTAAGGGAAGTCTGGGAGGAGGGGAGTTGGAAAAGGAGGGGGGGGGGGGGGGGTCGATTGTAGAACCCCATAGGAGAGAGAGGGTCCATGTGTAAAGTTTGGAAAATGCTCACTTTCACTTTGGATTTGCCGGAAAGTCACAGTAATTCAAGACGGACATTCTCATCTCTGATGGGGACAGCCAGTCAGCCCAAGGGAGGCCTTTGAATCAGAGAGATCAGATCTGTCGAAAAAGAAAGAAACTGTTAGAAAGGTGAGGACTGTGGAGAGGGCAGCCATCAGTGTCTGGCTTTTGCTGGAGTTCTGTGGGCAGCCACCAGTGATGACGTGTCTGGCTTTTGCTGGAGTTCTATGGGCAGCCATCAGTGATGACGTGTCTGGCTTTTGCTGGAGTTCTATGGGCAGCCATCAGTGATGACGTGTCTGGCTTTTGCTGGAGTTCTATGGGCAGCCATCAGTGATGACGTGTCTGGCTTTTGCTGGAGTTCTGTGGGCAGCCATCATTGATGACGTGTCTGGCTTTTGTTGGAGTTCTATGGGCAGCCATCGGTGATGACGTGTCTGGCTTTTGCTGGAGTTCTATGGGCAGCCATCAGTGATGACGTGTCTGGCTTTTGCTGGAGTTCTGTGGGCAGCCAGGTGTCTTCATTAAACTGATTCAAGTTCAGGTTTGAAGCTGGCCTGGAAAAAAAAAAAAAAAAAATTTTCTATTACTTCAGTTCCTGCAAACATAGGTAAAGCTGAAACTAAAGTGTTGTTATTATTAATATTTTTTAAAAATTCATTCATTTTTTTATTTCTTAATTACCAATGCATTCCTCTTCTATGCATGCTTCTCTGTCACCTCAGAGTCTTAGTGAAACTTTATTACTGGCTGAGGTTGTCAATAAATCCTCACTGGTGTGTTGTGTGTGTGTGTGTGTTGTGTGTGTGTGTGTGTGTGTGTGTGTGTTGTAACCACAGGTCTTGAAAAACAAGCTGTCTAGGGATAATGTGTTCTTGTTTTTTTCCTGGGATCAGTGTGTGAAAAAAATTCTACATTGTCAAGGCATAACGGTTACTTTGATGGAATTATTTGAACAAAAGAAAACCACATAAAACAAAAATATGCCAGTGAATTGGATTAGGTGATTGGTCTTCAATTGTGAATGATTTTATTTTGAATTTTATGTGTGCGCAGAGTGGAGAGCAGGTTGTTTTTGGTCCTCTGTATTGTGTGTGAGTTTTTATGTTAATTTATTTTTTACTGTAAGCCATTATGAGTTTGTGCACATGATTGTCCATCCTTCTGTTTGTCTGTCTTGCTAACTGTCCACATACTTTCAAAGTAGTCCAACTGAAAATTGAAAAAGAAGAGCATTCACGAAGTCTGCATTCTGAGTTAGGGCCAATATTTTCAGCTTGTGCTCTGAAATTAATGGCTTCATTAAATTATGAGTTCTTTTGGTTCTCAACCAACAAAATCTTGATGGAAAAGTGTTATAGTCTTGCACTACAATGTTCATTTTTTTGTAGAAAACATACATATATTGGTAATTTGGTCCAGTTCATGAACAATCCAAGGGCCATCACCTGTCAGGATTTCATCTCTTGCACAAAGAGGGGGGGGGGGGGGGGGGGGGGGGGGGGTATATCACCTGAAGAAATAAAAGGAGGAAAGATTTTTAACAAAATTTCCAGTGTGTTTTTAGAAGATGTGTTTTAAAAGGTTGTGTAAATCACTAAATGCCGTTTTTTTGTTGTTGTTTTTGTATGTTGAAAAAGACTTGTGATTTGACTTCAGTGCGGTGACAGCCCTGATACGGCCCTTTGCGGTAGGCTGGGCTATAAGCAACGTTACCTTAGCTTACTGAAATAAATCACATAGATCAAAAAAGGAAAAGGGTATGAAAGAAAATTCATTAAAGGGGAAGAACAAACATTAATTAGGATATTAATTAAACAAAGGGGTCTTGTTACAGAAGATTATTCTGATCAGAGAACTGAACAGGGTTACTGCACATAAGCTAGAACTTATGTACTTCAGTGAAGAGTGCTTCCCTTTTGCATATCTGTTCATCCAATCAATAAAGGTCTTTCATCTGGTTTCATCAGAAGCATAATGCTGATTGGCTCTTGTAGAGCTTTTCCTGTGGTGTCAAACTCAAAGTGAGATGTGAGAATAAGGATAAAGTGGCAAAAATAACCAAAAGAAGGCAAAATACTGAAAAATCATTTTGATTGTGGTGTTTTGTGTGTTTGTTTTGTTTTGTTTTTTGTTGTTTTTTTCCCCCACCAACCTCCACAACCAGAAACCTTTCACAAAGAGACTGACCAAAACTGTTGTTACCGACTGACGGGTCAGTGGAGGAGATCGACAGGGTTTTCCCACAGTGACTGTCACTGTCAGAGGCTGACGTTGCTCTCTACAAACTTGATGTAGTGCGAACAGTGCACACATCATAAAGCTGATGCTGGTCTTTGCTGCAGTAGGATCAAGAAACTTTCAGCGATCAGTAACTGTTCATCATCAAAAAGTCCAGTGAACACCACCACAGTGACCAATCATCCCTTTGTGGCAAAATCTCATCAGTGGCGATTGTCAGCAGAAAATCCAAAACAAAGCAAAACAAAAAAGCAACGCGGCAAAGTACACTGGCCAGTGCAGAATGACTGTTGATCAGGCTGTACGCACATATCCTGAGGCAAGCCCCCTCCCCCTCCCATCATGAAAATAGTTAAAAGCTTTTACTTTATAGATGTTTCAAGGCCATCTCTAGACCAAGCATCATTCCTCTGGCTAAACTGTTCATATACAACCCAGAGAAATGAACGGTGTAAGAACAAACGAAAGGGTGGGTGTTCGATGGAGAGAGATTGCCCACTTCAGAGAATGCCTCTTACTCCTAATTAGTGACACTAACACTAGTAACAGGGGACAAAGTCTCTTTGAACATGACGGTTGTCAAAGAGAAAATTGTAGTTAAAAAGATGTGTGAACTCTGGACACCATCCCAGAGATACTAACACTAGTAACAGACCTAGAAAACAAAACCTGCACAAGCAAGCTGTGAGATAAGGCAAGATGGGACAGGACGTGTACTGGGTATTCCAAAGGAGCTGGACTTTACAAACTGTTGATCAAATGTGGATAGGTCATCTCTTCCTCCTTAATTTGATATATGACGGAAATCGGTATCACAAAGAATAAGAAAGTTATGATTTTTTTGTTTTTTATTTGTAGACCTTGACATTTAAACAAAAATAATAATTGTGTTCATTTGATACATGTTTAGCAAAACCATTGCAAGCCACAGGGATCTGTTACTTCTGCTTTTCAATATGTACATGTCCAGTCAAGCACATGAAATAAGTTACAAAAAACTTGCATACCAAATGATTCATTAAACAGTTATGAATCGGGAAACGTGGACCAAAATACAAACATTTCCACATGCCTTTGTGAAGAAAATACCTTGGCAGTCACATTTTCACCTTTTCAGGGACTGGATTTCAGCTGATTTGAGTAATTAGGCCATGGAAATGGCCTCATTGCTCTCCAGCAATGGCCTGTGTTAGCCCTATTTTTTTTTTTAAATTTAAACTCTAGATGTGATGAGTTTGTTCATCACGGAAAGTTACCAGTCAGAACATTGTCAAATTGGACCTCATAGCTGATATCAAACAAATTTGAATTTTTTTTAGTTTTTTGATAGACAATAACTTGGTCATATTCAACGCTATAAAGATGTATTTTATTAGTAAAGTGTTCACTGCTGACTGCAGCCATTTTCAATGCTATAAAGATGTATTTTATTAGTAAAGTTTTCAGTGCTGACTGCTGCCATTTTCAATGCTATAAAGATGTATTTTATTAGTAAAGTGTCGAGTGCTGACTGCAGCCATTTTCAACGCTATAAAGATGTATTTTATTAGTGAAGTGTTCAGTGCTGACTGCAGCGATTTTCAATGCTATAAAGATGTAACTTATTAGTAAAATGCTCAGTGCTGCCAGCAGCCATTTTCAATGCTATAGTATACAGATGTATTTTATCAGTAAAGTGTTCAGTGCTGCCTGCAGCCATTTTCAATGCTATTGTATACAGATGTATTTTTCAGTAAAGTGTTATGTGCTGACTGCAGTCACTGTCAATGCTATAAAGATGTATTTTATTAGTAAAGTGTTCAGTGCTGACTGCAGCCATTTTCAACGCTATAAAGATGTATTTTATGAGTAAAGTGTTCAGTGCTGACTGCAGCCATTTTCAACACTATAAAGATGTATTTTATGAGTAAAGTGTTCAGTGCTGACTGCAGCCATTTTCAACGCTATAAAGATGTATTTTATGAGTAAAGTGTTCAGTGCTGACGGCACATTTCATGTGAGGAAGTCGTTTCCTCTAAGTTAGCTGAATCTTTTGGGATATTCAGATTTTTCTGTGGACAATATTTTTGAAGTTGTGTAGCTGCTTTCGTTTCTGTGTCCACCAGTGGTTCATATTTCAAGTTGGAAAGGACTATTATGTATATCAGTTTACTCAGCTTTTCAATGATTCATATGTCAAGTTGCAAGTGATCATGTGATGAATATATATATATATATATATATACTTGGGCTTTGAAAGGTGTATCTTTTGAAAGTAAAGTAACATGTGAAACAATAACATCAGTCATAACATAAAATGAGTGAAAGAATGCAGTGCCAAAGATGAGAAACATAACTACAGCAACCAGCGAGTGTTTTATCCCCAAGTAGCAGTTTAAAACTTTTGTTAGTTTTAATTCAAGAAGTCTTACCGAAAATAAAACCTTAAAGGGGTCCTCACCCATAAATAGCATGTGTGGGTTGTTCAAAAGTATGATCGAGCGTGTTTCGATGTACGTGTTACTTTTCTTCTGGAACTCACTGCTATCCATGTTTCGGGTCATGCAAGTAGCCAAATCGTCACTTGCCACGGAGATTGCCGAGCACAGTACGGAAAGAGACGAGAGTCGGGGATTCCGCAAGTGACGTACAAATGCCAGCACCTCGAGGCGATAATGGCAGATGCTCCCAAATTTTACTTGAGATAATAATCAGGGTTCCCAATTTTATTAATATTTTAAAGGGTTTCTTCACTCTATGTTTGCAGTTTGTTTGTCTGAGTTTTGTTTAACGTCCACGCCCAAATTAAGGGTATGCAGACGGCTGGATCGTCTTAACCTGACACCAGCGGGCCAGGGTGGATATCGGGGCTAAACTATGGTCATTTTAACAGGAAAAATTCCACATGAAAATTTCCAAGACCAACCCAGGGTCGAACCACCGACATTTCGGTCATGAGTCCAGCGCCTTATTCACTAGGCTGACCGTGGTCTCCATGTTTGCAGTTTTAAGAGGGTGTTTCCACCCTCAGGTAGACATTTTACAGGTTGACCATATTATGTACATGTACACACATATGCACGACACAGATAGTACATGATATACACATGCACATACATACATCTGTTCACACACACACACACACACACACACACACACACACACACACACACACACACACACATTACCGTAGTATTAAATAACTTTAAAATGATTATGTGATAAACCACATTTTCCTTCAGTTGTTTAGATCTATCAGATAATGCCTCTTCCTTTGAACAGGAGTTTGTCAGCTACTGCATCATCACACTAATTCTCTTCCCTGCTGTAGAAATCTTTTCAACAGCTGTTCACTTTCAGCCCCCCCCCCCCCCCCCCCCCACACACACACACACTTTTTTTTACATTCCTCATTTTCAGTCTCACTCTCTCCACTTAAATTCTGAAGTCCCACAATGACTATTAGAATCCGAGGGGTCTTTTACAATATATTGCAGTCAAAGATTCTGGCTGTTATTGTAAAAACTGATGCCTGACGTGCCATACATCAGATCTAAGCTGCAGATCTAAGCTCATTATTCTCTTAATCACCAGGGCAGTTTATAGCATACAGACATACCACACCTGCATATATCTTAAAATGCACACTAGGTCACCATCCTGTATCCAAATACTGATAAATAATTCACTTACCAAAGCATATGGTTGTTGGGCGGAAACTTGAACTTGCAGGGGTGCCTGATGTTCAGCAATGTCCTGAAAAATAAAAACCCAAACTATTATTCACTGGAGTCCAACAAGTTGTTATTTGTGGACATGGACACTTTCTTGTTAATAAGAATCATAACTTCAGTTTTGTTGGGAACAGCAACAGCAGGGAAAAAAAAATCAATCACGAACATGCAGCAGTTTCAGTGGCAGCAGGCAGTGTGACTGACTGACTGCCACTATGACTCTGGCATGTGTGACTGAAAGTAACAATGTATGTTTCAGTTTGATGCCAACACTCTACAAAAACCAACAACTATCTTTACAACCAACCATGCACTGAGAATGAAATGAAACACAAAAAGATCAACCACCCATTCCACAAACCTTGCCTTCTTTAGTCTCTGAGCTTGGCTCTCTTGCTCCTGACAGAATCCGTGTCACTGTTGCGTTTGAGGCTTGCACTTGCAGCTGGCGAATGAACAGAGAGTGCTTTAATACATTTTTCTGTTATAATAGTTGGCACAGCATCCTCTTTCAGCTATCTTCAGACCCGAATTCCAGCTTCCACCTTTACCTTCCAGGTGTGTTGGTCTTGGAAACTGTGCTCTTCGAAGTGACGACAGCAAATGCCATAACTGTCCTGAAGAACAAAATCTTTCCTCGTGGTGGTGACAAAATTTATCCACAATCACCAAAACTGGCTGGAAGCACCTGGAAAAGCATGGACGCTTACTCTTTGCTTATTTCCTGATGAAATTCCGCAACCAGCCCCATCTCACTTCAGCCGAACACGAAGAGCGACTTGGCTTTTCGACGTCATCAATCGAGAAACCCCCCTTTTATCGAAATCGAGGCTCTCGTTCCTGTTTTAGCCTCTCGCTTTCCCAACCCACAGGAAATGCTGCTCTCACTGCAAGATGAGAGCACAGGCGGCTGATTCGGGGCTTGGTTTCGCAATACGACCACATACCAAAACCGTGTATTTGGTCAAAATAGATTTGTAAAAATGGGTGAGAACCCCTTTAAGATTCACCGCTGAGCATCAGTATTATCTGCAGCACTACATGAACAGTACTTTTTGCATCATTTATCATCTTATTGGTTTCAGTTATGTTTTCTTTTAATCTTTCCTGTGTTTGTAAGCATTTAGGGCTTGTCTAAGATGAAGCGCCATATTCCTGTTAAGTGACTTTCCCATGTGACCTCATTCAGAACTGACATGACCTGTGAGAAACAAAGTAAACATGCAGTTATAAAAATATGAATAGTGGAAAAAAAAGACCGGTAAAGCAGTGAAAAACCCTTCAGACAGTTTATGTTGTCTCTAGCCCAGTGGACCACAAGGGCCATAGTATACACAGGCAGGGTTTGCTCTGTTGTTTTAAGCCCAGTGGACCACAAGGGGCATAGTATATACAGGCAGTGGACCACAAGGGGCATAGTATATACAGGCATTGGACCACAAGGGGCATAGTATACACAGGCAGGGTTTGCTCTGTTGTTTTAAGCCCAGTGGACCACAAGGGGCATAGTATATACAGGCAGTGGACCACAAGGGGCATAGTATATACAGGCAGTGGACCACAAGGGGCATAGTATACACAGGCAGGGTTTGCTCTGTTGTCTTAAGCCCAGTGGACCACAAGGGCCATAGTATACACAGGCAGGGTTTGCTCTGTTGTCTTAAGGACCACAAGGGGCATAGTATACACAGGCAGGGTTTGCTCTGTTGTCTTAAGCCCAGTGGACCACAAGGGCCATAGTATACATAGGCAGTGGACCACAAGGGCCATAGTAAACACAGGCAGGGTTTGCTCTGTTGTCTTAAGCCCAGTGGACCACAAGGGCCATAGTATACACAGGCAGTGGACCACAAGGGACATAGTATACACAGGCAGGGTTTGCACTGTTGTCTCAAGCCCAGTGGACCACAAGGGACATAGTATACACTACACAGGCAGAGTTTGCTCTGTTGCCTTAAGCCCAGTGGACCACAAGGGCCATAGTATACACAGGCAGTGGACCACAGGGGCCATAGTATACACAGGCAGGGTTTGCTCTGTAGACCACCAAGCTGAAGCCACAGTGTGTAGGGACAAAGGTGGCTGTAGGAAAGTCAAGGGATCTGTAGATGAGGTCTTCAGTCTTCCCTGATTCCACCCTAAACAACCTCTGGGACAGAGAAGATGTTGCTGGTTGTCATTCTCTGAAATTCAGCTTTGGAACATACTGTTTTTCAATTTTCTGTCATATCATGATCACACACACACACGCGCGCACACACACACACACACACAGATGGCGGACACACACAGTGGCTAGCTTAAACATCAGCGGCAGTTTTTTTGTGAGTTGTTGGGGAACATGAAGTCAAGAGCCTTCAGAAAGTTAGCGGCGCCCAAATCAACAGGCCTGCGACCGTGGCATTATTCAACTTTACTGGGAAATGCTCGTCGCCAGCAGAACTGTGCCGAAACAGACGAGCAGCGAGACGACACTCCGTTACTGGAGCTTGCTGTGCCTGCAGCTGCCCAAGCAACATCAACCCATCGTCATTCAACGGAGTCATCTACAACAACAAATGAGGTCGGTGAAGAAAATTACGCTCTTGGCATGATATTAACTCTAGAAGATCGCATCAAATCATTGGAAAATGCCGTTTTAGCTCAAACGAAGATCCTAGAGAAAATAGCCAAACCCCACGTTTCCATGACAACAACAGCTACACAAACAGAAATATGTCCTACAAACACAACATCGTATGCTGAAGTGGTCAAAACCCCACCTGCGAACACATCGATCAATAAAAGACAACCTTCTGCTCAAGAAAAAGCCCAAAATGCAGAAGCAAAATCAGTTATAGGTGAAGGGAACATCAAAACAGAACATGACGTCAGGCCTCCTACTCAAAATGATGCAAAGATAAAACATGACGTCAAATCACGTCGTGACGATGTTTGTCAAAACAAGAAGAAAACGAAAGCAAAAGAAGAGAAACTAAGCCTACCGAAGGTTCTGATGATCCATGACTCGGTTGCCAACGGCGTGGACGATAGGAGACTTGGAAGTTCGTACGATTTGAATGCGACACGTCAAAGAAGCTATAAGGTAAAGGGATTAGAGCAACGTCTGCAAGAACTTGACGATGCCGAGGAGAAACCTGATGCCGTGGTAATACACTGCTGCATTAACGATCTAAAGACTTCTGCTGCAGAAGACATTAGCACATCGTTTGTGCAGACGCTGAAAACCGCAGCTAAAAAGCACGCTAAGGTTAAGTTCGCGGTCAGCAAACTGACTCCAGTTAGAGACAAGAAACTCGAAATAAAACGTGTTCTGTTTAATGCAAAAGTCACTTCTGAGTTGTATGAGGTGAAAAACATTTCGTTTATTCAAAATAACAACATCAGAATGGAGCATCTTCGAGACGAGGTGCACCTGACAAAGAGAGGTTCCAGTCTGCTGGCGGGGAACATCGGACGACACACGAGGGCCTTGCTGTGGGAGATCCCCAAGAGACCTGCCCGTCCTTCACGTCGCCATTGGTACCACGACCATCCTGGCCCACATCCTCCCAGCTGGCACAACCGGTTCTACAATCTGGAGGACTGGAACTTTTATTAGTCAACTCACACCTACTGCCGCCATGTCTTTTAATGTGACACTGCTGCTGGGTTACCTCTGTCTATTTTGTCTTTAGTCTTTAAACATATGTCACTAGGGAATGATTTTAACGTTTTTCAGTGGAACTGCAGATCAATTAACACAAACTATGAACATCTAGTACAACACCTAGCCCATCATCAATATCATGTTTTAAGTCTTCAGTCATTGAATGTTAAGAAAGAAAAGCTGCCCCAACTAGACAATTACTATTTTCCTCCTATCATCCAAAAGACAGACACTAACGAGAAAATTAATACTGCCATTTATGTGCATGAAGGGGTAAATTACACTCTGTGCCCAAATCCAGTTCCATCGGAATTACTTGGTATACATTCTTGTGCAGTGACGGTTAAGTTTAATAACACTTTATTAACCGTCATATCTGTGTATTTACCAAAGGGTCCAGATGATAATAATACAGAATGGATTCGTACGTTTCAAGCGGACAAGGGAAAAAGGGTACTAATAACAGGAGATTTTAATGCGCATTCACCATTTTGGGAGAAGAACTGTGAAAACATTACTAGCAACCGTTTCATTGAGAATATTGTTGATTCATCATTGTATCTTCTGAATGACGGTAGAATAACGCGAATCCCTGATAATCCTTATCATAGAGCAACGGCTATTGATCTAACTCTTGTTTCTCCAGATCTGGCACCAATTTGTAAATGGGATTCTTTAAATGATAGCCTTAATAGTGACCATATTCCTGTTATTACTAGCTTTGAACTCTCTAGCACAAAAAACAAGGATCTAACAGAAGATAAAATCCCGAAGTATAATTACAAACATGCTAACTGGGACAAGTTTTCAGAACTTCTATCAACATTTCATGTTGAAGACGTCAATGATAAAGATATCAATGAATTGTATTCTATATTTACTAATGCAGTCCTAAGTGCTGCTAACCAATCAATTCCTATGTCTAAAACAAAGAAATCATATAAACATTCTGGCAATGTTTGGTGGAACGATGATTGTGAAAAGGCCAAAGCTGAAAAATGGATAAAATTTGAAAATTACTTAAAGGATAATTCGATTCCTAATCACCAAGAATCCAAAAAAGCAAAAAATAAAGCAAATAGAGTTAACGCAGAAGCAAAAAGACAGTATTGGTCATCATTTTGTACTAATGAAGTATATAACTATAAAGATATGCAAAAGGTATGGGAAAAAATGAAAACGATGAAGAATGGGATAAATTTACCTCAATGCCCAATCAAACTGGAGAGTTCAGATATACCCTCTAATCAAGAAAAAGCGGAAGCATTTGCTGATTTGTATGCAAATTGCAGTAGAATTACTGGACTATCAACTGAAAGTAGACAATACAGAAAAAAGGAGGAGGAAAGTAATATCACATCAGATCATAGTTTTAATAAACCTCAATTAAAAAGCTATGTAAATTCAAATATAACACTCGATGAAGTAATTGAATGTATTTCTCATATGGGTAAAATAAGACGTCTGTTGGACTAGATGGGATATCTTATAAATTGTTAAAGCATTTACCACAAAATGTAGTTCAATTTTTACATTCTTTGATACAAAAATGCTGGTCTAATGGTGAAATGCCTCTTATCTGGAAACACTCAATTGTTGTCCCTATACACAAGCAGGGAAAACCTCGGACTGATAAAAATAGCTATCGACCCATCTCCTTAACATCTCATGTATGCAAGTTAATGGAAAAAATAGTCTCAAGTAGACTAGTTCATTTCTGTGAAAAACAAAACATTATTCCAAAAAATCAAGCCGCTTTTCGCAAAGGTCGCTCCACTACTGAACATTTAGTCAAACTTACGACACAAATTAAACAGCAGTTTGGCAGACGGAAAAATATTCTAGCAACCTTTTTTGATGTGAAAAAAGCTTACGATCAAGTATGGCATTACCGATTACTCCAAAAACTTCAAAACTACAATATAAATAGTAATATGTATAACTATATACAAAATTTTTTATCACAACGTTTCATACAGGTAAGAGTTGGAAGCACATATTCTAAGTCCAGAGAACTTCAGATGGGTCTTCCACAAGGCTCGGTTATTTCACCTATTTTATTCAATATACTTATAGCAGATCTTCCAAATAATCTATCAAAAGATACAGTTTTAGCCCAGTATGCAGATGATATATGCATGTGGATGAAGGTGACAATGAAGCGTAAAACTCCAATTAGAGCACTTAACTATACCAAAAAAGTGTACCAACGCGAACTAAATAAAATTGATATATTTATGAAGGAAAATGGACTTTCTTTATCATTAGAAAAAACACATATGGTACTTTTTGATTCGGGGCATAACCCAGAAAAACTGCCTGATTTCACTATTGGTGGCAGTGTCATTAATTATTCGCAAAGCGTAAGGTTTCTAGGTGTATATTTATCATCCAAACTTACGTGGAATCAACATATAGACTATATATTAAATAAAGCCAGAAAAGCTTTAAATTTTCTCAAAATTATTAGTAAACAGCGATGGGGTCAGGACACAAAACCACTTTTATGTCTTGCTAATTCCTTAGTTCGTTCGCGTTTAACCTACGGCCAGGAATCTTTCTTTAGTGCACCAAAACATTTGTTAAACAAGCTACAAAGTATAGATTGTAAAGCCTTTAAACTGGCACTAGGAGTGCCGACTCATGCTTACAATCTTGGGTCATATAAAGAAGCAGGAGTTCTTCCTCTTGATGAACATAGGAAAATCTCTGCAGCTAAGTTTGTATTAAAATCCTTTGCACATAACTCATTCTGTAATGAAGAAACAAAGATGAATTCTAAGCATGACTTTGTTAACAGGGCTAAGACAATACACTGTTTGCAACCAATTAATTCGTTTGTCTCCGACATGATTAATTCTACAGAATTAAAAAGTAAAAAAATAGCAATTAAGCCATCTTTTTTACCTGTACCATCTTGGGAACAAATTAAACCTACTTTTGATATTGATCATACAGAATTGAGCAAAAGTCAATCTCCAAACGTTCTGAAAAATTTAGTTAATGATCACATGGAAAATTACTATAGTGATTACATTAAAATATTCACAGATGGATCTGTACTTAATGGCAATGCAGGTTCAGCATTTGTAATTCCTACTATGAAAACAGTCAAACAATATCATATAGGTAATCACTATTCAGTTTTTACTGCAGAGTTGTTAGCTATTTTAATGGCTTTACAGCATATTGAGGAGTTACCTATGAATAGTTGTAAAATTTTACTCTGTGTAGATTCTAAATCGGCATTACAAGCAATCAAACATCAAAATGCCAAAAAACGTCTTGAAATGATACTAGAAATCAGACATGTAATTCATCAATTGGCATTTAAAGACATTAGTGTGACTTTTTACTGGGTTCCTTCCCATTGCGGAATATATGCCAATGAACTGGTTGACAGAGCAGCTAAAAATGCAGGACGTAATACTGAAGGGGCAATTCTAATTAACATAAATCTAGATCTGCACGAGTATCATAATCACATTGAAAAACTAGCGAGAGATAAGTTTGATAACATGCTGAAGACATCAGATAGCCAATATTCACACAACTGTATAAAAAGCGTGAGCACAATAAATTCCAAATTAATTTTAAATCACATATCTGATACAAGTTCAAGGCATATTAGTTCTCTGATGTTCAAAATTCGTTTAAATGCCTTTAAAACAAAATTTTCTAAAGATATTAAATGTGTATGTGGAAATCAAATTTCCATTAGCCATCTGATTTTACACTGTCCTAGTATCAAAGAATTAATGACGAAAACTACAGGGGATTTACTGACTCGTCAAATACCATTAACTGTTCAGGAAGTGTTAAATGACTTCCATCTTCTTAAATGTTTTTCAGAAGTTTTACACCTTAGTCCTATTGGTCTTTTCCTTTGAATAGTTAATTTATTGTTCGATTCAATTGTTGTTATACTAATCTTCTGTTAGTTGTTAAGTCGCGTTTGATATAGATGGTAAACCTCACTTCCTTTCTACTAATTCTGTCATTTTCAACAATTCATACCCCATATAAAGCTTGCTCATTATATAGAATTGTAGGTGTAGGTATGTAGGAAAAACACATAATCTTTACTACCACACACTCTCTAAACAATATCAACGCATGCATAAACAATCTCTTCTTTCATACCTTTATTTCTCCTATTTCCCCCCCCCCCCCCCCCCCCCCCTTTCCCGTCTAACATCACTTAAGGGTGAACAGACGTAAAACTAAAGAACGAACACATAAATAAATGAACTGGAAAAAAGTGAGTGAAAGCTGATTAAAAAAAAAAAAAAAAAAAGAACAGGGGGGAAGGGGGAGAAGAATGTATAATCCCCCCCAAAAAAGGGGGGAAGGGTGGGGGGGGGGGGGGGGGGGGGGCAGAGGCTGGAATTCTTTTAATGAAAGAGGAAGAAAAGGAGTGCAAATAGTTTCTCTAACCAGTCTAATGTGTGAACTCAGCTGTGCATGTTAATGTAAAAGAAAAGTTACAATACTTTAATAACAAAAAACAAAAAAAGTGCACTTGAAAAGGAACATTTCTCAAATGAAAATTTGCTGGCAAAGTGGTATCACTGCTGCGCTTTGAAGTCATTGAGTCTCTTCACTCCACCTCCCTTCACACACACACACACACACACACACACACACACACACACACACACACACACACACACACACACACACACATTTCTTATGGTCCCAGCAGTTCCTAGATTTATATGAAACTAATGAACTTCATTTCTGCATACACTTACACAAAGTTCATTTCAAATGAAAAAAAATAACTGAGGTAGGGTGGAAAGGGTGTGCGTGCATTGAACTGTTTTGTCACAAAATGAAAGGTATGCATGTAACACCTAAATTACTTGTGGATTACATTTTTATCATGAGAAATTAACATTAAAAAAAAAAAAGTTATTAAAAAGAAAAAAAGACCATGAAATAGTCGAACAAGTCAGACAAGGGAAATCACTGTCCAGAATTATAATGTCGGACAAATTTTTTGTTGTCATGTGCACACATATTTTCAGTTATATCTCAGTAAATATGTGTTATTTTTAATACATTATTAGAAATCATTAGCAGCTTCCTTCTGACATATTTACAATCATAACATTACAATAGCAATGTTTACACCAGGAAAAAATGCCATGGCTTGGACAAAACATGCTTTGACATGAAAGCCAAGGCAAAGTGTGAGTTGAACACTTCAGTTTGATTGGCGATAGAATTTCAAGCTGTAAACCATGAACTATGCCTGAAAAAAGACAGAGTTACAGTGAAGTATAATTTTAATTGATAGTTTACAATTTGATATAAATTACCCTACTTGTTTATTGTTTACTGTTCCCTGCCTCATTTCATGTTCAGTTTGAGTACCGAAAGTTAGAAAAAAAGAAAACCCATAAAAAAGGGGAAAAAAGAAGAAAAACAACCAACCTCAATAGAAGAAAAGAGAAAAGAAAGAATCGAAAGAAGAAAAAAAAAAAATCAGTCAATCTTCCCTCATTAGAGAGATCTGAAACAGAAATCTTTCCTCATTGAAAGAGGCTGACCAGTAGGTCCCAAAATTTTTTTCTTCTAATTTTTCACCCCTGATTTATTAAATGTTTTCTGACAGAAGGGTGTGATTGTGGAAGGATGTGATATGTCTTGGGGGGACTGTTGATAAAATACTGTTGCAGCTTGTTTTTTCCCCCCAGCTCTTGGGTCCACCTTCTCCCGTGTCTCCCCCACATCCCCTTCTCTAGTGCAGAGATCACAAGAAGAAATGTACACAAAAATATCCATGCTATTGCATATCTGTATTTCTGGGTTTTTTTTTTTTGTTTTTTTTTAAATACATCCTCCCATCCTTTTCTGAAGAGCAAAATTTACCAGAAGAAATACACTGAAATATTTATGCTATTGCAGATCTATATATATATATTTTTTAAAAATAACTAACAAACAGAAATATCAATGTTTAAAAGAAAAAAGAAAAAAGAAAGCTATAAGAGGGCAGATTTGTTGGTATGACTAATTCACATATCTATAACAACACAGCAAGGGTTTTTTCCCCTTCTATTTTAGATCATGCTCATAGTTTTATGCCATTCGTTTTCTAGACTTCTTTTCTGCTGTGGAGGCCAGTGCTGGCTGTAATCTGAACCACTCTGAGTGGACTTCTGAATTGAAAAAAAAAAAGAAAAAAGAAAAATTACATGCCTGAGATATGACTGTTACAATATTGCTCTGGTTTGGGTACCTAATCATGATGAAATTTGAGGCAGCCAAATAGCGGCTGATCTTAAACCTTAGACAAAGTGTGTGGACTGTGAATGTGTGATCCAGTCATTTGGCACAGGCAGGGGTGGTGGAGGTGTGAGACAGTGAAGGTGTGTGTGTGTGGAGGCCTGGGTTGAGCTTGAAGTGCAGCAGATAAAAAAGCCTAGGGGTGTAGGATGTGGAAGCCACTTGGTGATAACCTCTGACCCACTGGATCACTGTGGAGAACTTGACGCTGGCTGGGGCCTCAACATTGTCACGTAGGTCTGTTGTATCCACTTGGGTGACACTCGCTTTCCACAAGGAGAACTCTCTTGAGGCTGTTCCAAGGGGTTCTTGTTTGATTGATTTTTGTTTGTTGGAGAACATGACGGAAAACTTCAACTGTACGTGACTGTGTGGAGTTCTGCTGAACCAGCTTAGTTGAAGTTGTGAATTTAGTTCTCTCTCTTTTTTTTTCTTTCTCCGTCATGGTTTATGTGTGCCACCAGTGGCCTTATACCCTTAAATGTCCTTCCCATTCTTCCACGCACAGCTGCACCCTCGGTTGTCCTGTATCAGCCCCCAAGACTGCACCTTGACCATCAGGTCATGAGGCTGCCTACCACCAGAGGTCACACTGGGCTGCTGCCGAGTCAGTGGCTTTGATGATGTGTCCAGTGCTGGTTCTAATTCAGCACGTGCTGGACGCCATTTGCTGAACCCCCTGAACCCCCTTCATTTCTCCTCCCTGGCTAAAATCTATCACTGGATGCCATTGGCTAAACCCCCTTCATTTCTCCTTGGCTAAAATCTATCTCTGGACGCCATTGGCTACACCCCCCTTCATTTCTCCTCCCTGGCTAAAATCTATCACTGGACGCCATTGGCTAAACCCCTTCATTTCTCCTTGGCTAAAATCTATCACTGGATGCCATTTGCTACACCCCCTTCATTTCTCCTCCCTGGCTAAAATCTATCTCTGGACGCCGTTTGCTACACCCCCTTCATTTTTCTTCCTTGGCTAAAATCTATCACTGGATGCCATTTGCTACACCCCCTTCATTTCTCCTCCCTGGCTAAAATCTATCACTGGACGCTATTGGCTAACCCCCCTTCATTTCTCCTCCCTGGCTAAAATCTATCACTGGATGCCATTGGCTAAACCCCCTTCATTTCTCCTCCCTGGCTAAAATCTATCACTGGATGCCATTGGCTAACCCCCCTTCATTTCTCCTCCCTGGCTAAAATCTGTCACTGGATGCCATTTGCTACACCCCCTTCATTTCTCCTCCCTGGCTAAAATCTATCACTGGACGCCATTGGCTAACCCCCCTTCATTTCTCCTCCCTGGCTAAAATCTATCACTGGATGCCATTGGCTAACCCCCCTTCATTTCTCCTCCCTGGCTAAAATCTATCACTGGACGCCATTGGCTAACCCCCCTTCATTTCTCCTCCCTGGCTAAAATCTATCACTGGACGCCATTGGCTAACCCCCCTTCATTTCTCCTCCCTGGCTAAAATCTATCACTGGATGCCATTGGCTAAATCCCCTTCATTTCTCCTCCCTGGCTAAAATCTATCTCTGGCTATGGTCAGCGCCACTGCAGCTTTCTTTGGACACACAGAACTTGGGGACATACTACTGCTGGATGAGTTGGTGGCAGCTTGGTCACTGGCAGTGCCATAGCGGTGTTCTTTTGAAATACAACACTGGGGAACGTTACTTGATGCATTGGTTATTGCTTGTGGGTCACCATGTTACTTTGGATCCTGTCTGTGGGCAAAGTATTGGTAGATCCTCCCTGTTAATTAATGATGAGTTTCCTTGGTTGGTTTGTTGCTTGTGGGTCACCATGTTACTTTGGATCCTGCCTGTGGGCAAGCAGATTGACCATTTTGCAAAGTATTGGTAGATCATCCCAGTTAATGATGAGTTTTCTTGGCTTGTTTGTTGCTTGTTGGTCACCATTTTACTTTGGATCCTGTCTGTGGGCAAGCAAATTGACCATTTTGCAAAGTATTGGTAGATCCTCCCTGTTAATGATGAGTGTTAATGATGAGTGTTAATTATGAGTGTTAATGATGAGTGTTAATGATGAGTGTTAATGATGAGTGTTAGTTATGAGTTTTCTTGGCTTGTTTGGTGTGGGATGAGTGTCAAGAGATATGGTGGTTTAAAAAAAAAGAAGCAAATAGTGCATTAAATTGCGGGATTAATTTTTTGTTGTAATGTTAGCGTGAAAGTTCCATGTCCTAATAGGCATAAAAGCATGAACTGTTAAAGGTGGACTGTGTCAGGCAGGTGGCATAATGGAAAGGGAAATCCAGCCCCTCTTTCCACTGCCTTTGCCTTCCCTGAACTGAAATAGGTACCTGCTTCACAGCTGTGTGGACAGAGTTTTTAGCCTGTGAAAGTGTGACCCCAGAATGGTTCAAACCCGCGCCCTCAGGTCAGCGGAAGAATGCTGTAGTTATTTGGCTGCGAATTTATCAAGAGTGCTGAAATATTTAAAGGGATTGCTGTGTGTGTGTGTATGTGTGTGTGTGTGTGTGTGTGTGTGTGTGTGTGTGTGTGTGTGTGTGTATGCACGCACTCGTGTGCCTGCATGTGTGTTCATCCATGAGAAGGCCAAATGCCCTGGTCCCCATTTTTGTAAGCTTCTGACAAGAGGGTGGGAAGATTAAAACCCTGTGTGTGTGTGTGTGTGTGTGTGTGCGTGTGTGTGTGTGTGTGTGTGTGTGTGTGTGATGCTTGGATGCTTGAACTTGGGTGTATTGAATCAGTCTGACAAGGCAGATGACGCGGTGGTTCATATTATCACGTCTGTTGCAACCATGCATGGCTATTTTAGGCAACATGACGTGCACAGTTCGTAGAGGCGCAGACATGATTTTACCCAACATGCTTAGAAAGGTCACAGACCTGATTTGTATCCATTTTGTGGTCTGGCCATTTTTGTACATTCTGAATAGGTCATCTTCATCATCTGTCAAAGTTCCACAACTCTGCTTTTGACCTTTAAACCTTTTAAAACAAGTTTTAATGGATGCTAAGAAGGGACCTGAATCACTCGGTGTCTACATGTTCAGAATATCTCTGAGTTCTGATTTCTGAGGATGACTGAGCACCCAGCTAAGAAACTTACAAAAGTCCATAACTTTTTTGTGTGCGAAGAAACCAAGTTGTGGCTTTAAATCATTGATTTAGAGAGAGCATTTTCTGAAGTGATTTTGCCCACCGCCTCCTCCCAGAGAATTTTCTGAAGTGATACCCCCCCCCACCCCCCCTCCCCCCCCATGTTCATTACAACTAAAGATTGGCCACTATCACACTTTACCTAACTGTCGTGTTGAGAGGGGTCTCATTTGAAAGAAACAGATGGAGGATGAGGGACTGCGAAACGTAAATTTACAAATTGGGAGTGGGTGAAGGGGTAGGGTGGGGGATGGTGTTAGATTGTAACACAAGTTTCTGAATGTCTAGAGATTGTTTAACAAACAAACAAAAAACTATAGCTTTGTAAATTGTGAAGACCAGTGAAGGTCCTTTGGTGGAGACTGAAAGTTAGGTGGTGTGGATATGTCTGAAGGCTTTGCCTTTTCCTTTGAACTCTTTCCCTATGAGAACTAAAGTAAGGTGGTGTGGATATAGTTCTGAAGGCTGTGCCTTTTCCTTTGAACTCTTTCCCTATGAGAACTTAAGTTAGGTGGTGTGGATATGTCTGAAGGCTTTGCCTTTTCCTTTGAACACTTTCCCTATGAGAACTCAAGTTAGGTGGTGTGGATATGTCTGAAGGCTTTGCCTTTTCCTTTGAACACTTTCCCTATGAGAACTCAAGTTAGGTGGTGTGGATATGTCTGAAGGCTTTGCCTTTTCCTTTGAACTCTTTCCCTATGAGAACTCAAGTTAGGTGGTGTGGATATGTCTGAAGGCTTTGCCTTTTCCTTTGAACACTTTCCCTATCAGCCAGTCTTAGCCCCCTGCACATGTGGTGTGAAGAGTCACACAATCATTGCCTGCATAGCACAATTCATCATGTGCTTTTTCTTTCTTTCTTTGTTTCTGTTAGATATCAGACCTAGTTTTTAAAGAGGCAATTAGATATCTGACCTAGTGACTTAGTTTTTAAAGAGGCGTTTTCTATAGGATGAATTCAAAGTTAGATATCTGACCTAGTGACCTAGTTTTTAGAGAGGCATTTTCTAAAGGATGAATTCAAAAGTTAGATATCTGACCTAGTTTTTAAAGAGGCATTTTCTAAAGGATGAATTCAAAGTTAGATATCTGACCTAGTACACCTTGTTTTTAAAGAGCCATTTTCTAAAGGATGAATTCAAAGTTAGATATCTGACCTAGTTTTTAAAGAGGCATTTTCTAAAGGATGAATTCAGAGTTAGATATCTGACCTAGTGACTTAGTTCTTAAAGAGGCATTTTCTTAAGGATGAATTCAAAGTTAAGATATCTAACTTAGTTTTTAAAGAAGTATTATCTGAAGAATGAATTCAAAGTTAGATACCTGACTTAGTTTTTAAAGAAGTGTTATCTGAAGGATGAATTCAAAGTTAGATATCTGACCTTGTTTTTAAAGAAGCATTATCTAAAGGATGAATTCAAAGTTAGATATCTGACCTTGTTTTTAAAGAAGCATTATCTAAAGGATGAATTCAAAGTTAGATATCTGACCTTGTTTTTAAAGAAGCATTATCTAAAGGATGAATTCAAGTTAGATATCTGACCTAGTTTTTTTAAGTGGCATTTTCTAAAGGATGAATTCAAGGTGTAAAATTTCAAATTTAATTTTAGTTTCTAAAAGTACTGGTTATATGTATGGCTGTGGTGGAGACTCCGGAGTCCATGGCGGGCAGTACACTGTGAGCACAGCATGGCACTGAAGCGTGGGGATGGGCGGTGCTTTAGGAAGAAGCATGAAGGGGAAAAGGTCTGTTGTGTCCATAATGTTGTTCTGGGGGTAGTTTGGGTTTTTTTGTGTGTGTTTTTGTGTCTGTCTGTTTTTGTTTTTGTAAGTTTGATTTGAGTGTAACTGTTAGGTACAGCTTTCGTTGTTGCGTTAGTTTCATATGCTGTGGTGGTATCATTTTGAAATGTCAGATGAGATTTCAACAAAAAGTATGTCCATCATCATAGTAGATGTTCACAAACATAGATGCAAGCAAGTACATTTCACGAACATTACAAGCAAGTACATTTCACAAACATTACAAGCAAGTACATTCAACAAACATTACAAGCAAGTACATTTCTGAGGTTAGGCACAGACCTCTTCCAGAGTCTCCCTCCCGTTCCACGACAGTTTGTTTGATTTCTTATGATCAGACTTTACCTTTTTACCCTTCCTCTCACCCCCCCCCCCCCCCCCCCCCCCCGCTCCTACCACCTCCAAATAAAAAAAAAAAAAAATTCTTTAGCTGGACTGGATGCAGGTTTGTGTGTATGTGGACAAAAAATGAGTGTGGATGCCCATGTTTGTAAAGTGATTCTATGTAATTGTTTTATGTGTGACTGACAATTTCATTTTATCTGTGAATCTGGTTGTGACAGGTAAAGCCTGTGCTGTAGTACATCAGGGGCCTGTGCACTCAATGTAGGTTGTGTTTCTGGTCAAATATGAAAAAAAATCCCCCCCTCCAGCTAATAGTAATTCCAGTTTGCTCCAGACCACGATTCCAGTCATTGATCCTATTTTTTTCCAGTTGAATGACAGATGCGCCACCTCGAATTACGCATGCATTATAAGTAGCGACAACAATGCTGACGTTCTGTTTCCGCTGTCTGCTTCAGGGGATGGGCCAGAAAATGGGACACAGCCAGAAATCGCCATTGTCACAGCTCCACACCATGTGACTGTGGAGAAGAAATCCCCCTTGCTTCTCAACTGCTTGGTAGTGACCAGCAAAACCTTTGGCCCTGTCCAGTTCAGCTGGCAGAAGGACGGCCAGCCCCTCATTCCACTGCCTGGGGACCGCAGGATTCACCTCTTCCAGAATGGATCACTCTACTTTCGACGCATCATTCACCGCAAACGGCGGGAGAACCGGTTGAGTGACGAAGGACTGTACGAGTGCGTGGCCGGGAATAAAAATGGCACAGTCGTGGCGCGGCGCGTGCATGTGGAGGTGGCAGGTAAGGTGTGGCACGTGTCTGTAAGCATGCGCACATGTACACAACATACGTGTCTGTAAGCATGTGCACATGTACACAACATACGTGTCCGTAAGCATGCGCACATGTACACAACATACGTGGGTTCACGTATGTCAGGGTGTCCTTTCCAAGATGTAGGGTTTCACTACAAATCCAGCTCCAAGTACAGTTCCTGATTGTTTTTAGCTCAAGCAAGTTAAAATGTTCAGGTTTTTGTTTTCAATCCAGGGTTTCCAAACAGTGATATGTAGGATTTCACTGACAAATTACAAATCCTGCTCCATGTAAAGTTATGAGTTTTTTTGTTTTTTTTAGCACAAGTTGAAACGTTCAGGGTTTTTTTCCCCCTCCAGACAAAATTGACCTTTTTTTGTTTAAATGTTGTCTTGTGCACAAAATGAGTTCGCAGTCGCGAATCAGTTGTCATTCCAACAGCCTCGATGAAAGAGCCATCATCGATAAACTGAATAAAAGCTGAATTTACAAATTAAATACTTCCTGACACTTACATGTACTGGTCTTTAGCAAGATGTAGCTTAAGCGTCGGCAGTTTTCTCCCATGATGTCATCCTCGGAGACTTCCTGATGTAGCCAGACCAGTGGCTGTAAATTCTGTACATTTCCAAACTCTTGAGACAGTTTTTCTATATGATTTCACATGCGTTTCCAATACAATTTACCATTTCATTTTCATTTCATCAAACAGTTCCATTTGCAGGTGATGCACATGCTCAAAACAAAGGTATAAAACTCTGCGAGTGATGTGCTGAAGTTGAAAAATGCCTCGTTCTGTACATTCTTTGAGAAAAGTTTGTAAATGGTGTTTGAATAACTAACTACTATTGAAACTTGCCAGTGTAAGACAGTTCTCCCTTCAGAGACATTCCCCCCCACAGGACATTGTTGGTTTGGTGTGTTGAACTCCCTCTGTCCTTAATCAGAGGGTTTCATGAGGTGGTTGCCGAGACAGGAGGTTTCATTGTACCAGGATATTGCAGATGTATCTGAATAGAGCATCACACTTGAAAGTAGCTGCTGCCCTTTGGCAGATCTACCTGAGGGAGGACATGTGACACAGTCGTATGTATGGACCCATGAGTTAGGGTTTTCTGGTGATCTACCTGAGGGAGGACATGTGACACAGTCGTGTGTATGGACCCATGAGTTAGGGTTTTCTGGTGATCTACCTGAGGGAGGACATGTGACACAGTCGTGTGTATGGACCCATGAGTTAGGGTTTTCTGGAGATCTACCTGAGGGAGGACATGTGACACAGTCGTGTGTATGGACCCATGAGTTAGGGTTTTCTGGTGATCTACCTGAGGGAGGACATGTGACACAGTCGTGTGTATGGACCCATGAGTTAGGGTTTTCTGGAGATCTACCTGAGGGAGGACATGTGACACAGTCGTGTGTATGGACCCATGAGTTAGGGTTTTCTGGTGATCTACCTGAGGGAGGACATGTGACACAGTCGTGTGTATGGACCCATGAGTTAGGGTTTTCTGGTGATCTACCTGAGGGAGGACATGTGACACAGTCGTGTGTATGGACCCATGAGTTAGGGTTTTCTGGTGATCTACCTGAGGGAGGACATGTGACACAGTCGTGTGTATGGACCCATGAGTTAGGGTTTTCTGGTGATCTACCTGAGGGAGGACATGTGACACAGTCGTGTGTATGGACCCATGAGTAAGGGTTTTCTGGTGATCTACCTGAGGAGGACATTGTGACACAGTCGTGTGTATCGGACCCTGGTTTGGGTTTTCTGGTGATTCTAACCTGAGGAGGACAGTGAACAGTCGTGTGTATGGACCCAGTGAGTTTAGGTTTTTCTGGTGATCTACCTGAGGGAGGACATGTGACTCAGTGTGTATGGACCTGATAGGGTTTTCTGGTGATCTACCTGAGGGAGGACATGTGACACAGTCGTGTGTATGGACCATGAGTAAGGGTTTTCTGGTGATCTACCTGAGGAGGACTATGTGATCACATGTCGTGTGTATGACCCATGAGTTGGGTTTTCTGGTGATCTACCTGAGGGAGGAATGTGACACAGTGTTGTTATAGGAGTTCCTTTCGATTAGGGATGTGACAATGTCTGGTGATTGTCTATCTCGAGGGAGGCATTTGAACTGTCGTGTGTATGGACCCATGGTTAGGGTTTTCTGAGTGATCTACCTGAGGGAGGAATGTGACACAGTCGTGTGTATGGACCCAGAGTAGGGTTTTCTGGTGATCATGAGGAGACATGACACAGTCGTGTGTATGGACCATGATTAGGGTTTTCTGGGATTACCTGAGGAGGACATGTGCACAGTGTGTATGGACCCGTGATGAGGGTTTTTGGTGATCTACCTGAGGAGGACATGTGACACAGTCGTGTGTAGGACCATGGTAAAGGTTTCTGGTGGACTTTGGAGACTTGTCCAATCATACTTTCAGTGTTCCCCTCCTTCTTCTTCTTCTACCTATTCCTCAAGTGCTGCAGTGAGTGATGTGAACCAAGTGGACATTGGTTATAGTGAGTTCTTTTAGTGCTGAAAAGTTGGTTTGTTTCTATGGGGGTCTCCATTCCTCAGATTTCAATGTATGTGTACAAACACACGTCTTGTGGGTTGGTCTCTTCCAGGAGGTCTCCATTCCTCAGATGTCAGTGTATGTGTACAAACACACTCTTGTGGGTTGGTCTCTTCCAGGAGGTCTCCATTCCTCAGATGTCAGTGTATGTGTACAAACACACGGTCTTGTGGGTTGGTCTCTTCCAGGAGGTCTCCATTCCTCAGATGTCAGTGTATGTGTACAACACACCTCTTGTGGGTTGGTCTCTTCCAGGAGGTCTCCATTCCTCAGATGTCAGTGTATGTGTACAAACACACGGTCTTGTGGGTTGGTCTCTTCCAGGGGTCTCCATTCCTCAGATGTCAGTGTATGTGTACAAACACACGGTCTTGTGGGTTGGTCTCTTCCAGGAGGTCTCCATTCCTCAGATGTCAGTGTATGTGTACAAACACACCTCTTGTGGGTTGGTCTCTTCCAGGGGTCTCCATTCCTCAGATGTCAGTGTATGTGTACAAACACACCTCTTGTGGGTTGGTCTCTTCCAGGGGGTCTCCATTCCTCAGATGTCAGTGTATGTGTACAAACACACGGTCTTGTGGGTTGGTCTCTTCCAGGAGGTCTCCATTCCTCAGATGTCAGTGTATGTGTACAAACACACGGTCTTGTGGGTTGGTCTCTTTCAGGGGTCTCCATTCCTCAGATGTCAGTGTATGTGTACAAACACACGGTCTTGTGGGTTGGTCTCTTCCAGGAGGTCTCCATTCCTCAGATTTCAGTGTATGTGTACAAACACACGGTCTTGTGGGTTGGTCTCTTCCAGGGGGTCTCCATTCCTCAGATGTCAGTGTATGTGTACAAACACACCTCTTGTGGGTTGGTCTCTTCCAGGAGGTCTCCATTCCTCAGATGTCAGTGTATGTGTACAAACACACGGTCTTGTGGGTTGGTCTCTTCCGGAGGTCTCCATTCCTCAGATGTCAGTGTATGTGTACAAACACACCTCTTGTGGGTTGGTCTCTTCCAGGAGGTCTCCATTCCTCAGATGTCAGTGTATGTGTACAACACACGCTCTTGTGGGTTGGTCTCTTCCAGGAGGTCTCCATTCCTCAGATGTCAGTGTATGTGTACAAACACACGGTCTTGTGGGTTGGTCTCTTCCAGGAGGTCTCCATTCCTCAGATGTCAGTGTATGTGTACAAACACACTCTTGTGGGTTGGTTCTTCCAGGAGGTCTCATTCCTCAGATGTCAGTGTATGTGTACAAACACACCTCTTGTGGGTTGGTCTCTTCCAGGAGGTCTCCATTCCTCAGATGTCAGTGTATGTGTACAAACACACGGTATTGTGGGTTGGTCTCTTCCAGGGGGTCTCCATTCCTCAGATGTCAGTGTATGTGTACAAACACACACACTCTTGTGGGTTGGTCTCTTCAGGGGGTCTCCATTCCTCAGATGTCAGTGTATGTGTACAAACACACCTCTTGTGGGTTGGTCTCTTCCAGGAGGTCTCCATTCCTCAGATGTCAGTGTATTGTGTACAAACACACTCTTGTGGGTTGGTCTCTTCCAGGAGGTCTCCATTCTCAGATGTCAGTGTATGTGTACAAACACACGGTCTTGTGGGTTGGTCTCTTCCAGGAGGTCTCCATTCCTCAGATGTCAGTGTATGTGTACAAACACACGGTCTTGTGGGTTGGTCTCTTCCAGGAGGTCTCCATTCCTCAGATGTCAGTGTATGTGTACAAACACACCTCTTGTGGGTTGGTCTCTTCCAGGAGGTCTCCATTCCTCAGATGTCAGTGTATGTGTACAAACAACCTCTTGTGGGTTGGTCTCTTCCAGGGGTCTCCATTCCTCAGATGTCAGTGTATGTGTACAAACACACGTCTTGTGGGTTGGTCTCTTCCAGGAGGTCTCCATTCCTCAGATGTCAGTGTATGTGTACAAACACACGGTCTTGTGGGTTGGTCTCTTCCAGGGGTCTCCATTCCTCAGATGTCAGTGTATGTGTACAAACACACGTCTTGTGGGTTGGTCTCTTCCAGGAGGTCTCCATTCCTCAGATGTCAGTGTATGTGTACAAACACACGTCTTGTGGGTTGGTCTCTTCCAGGAGGTCTCCATTCTCAGATGTCAGTGTATGTGTACAAACACACCTCTTGTGGGTTGGTCTCTTCAGGAGGTCTCCATTCCTCAGAGTCAGTGGGTCCCTTCCTCGATCTCCTTCTAGTGTCAGTGTATGTGTACAAACACACGTCTTGTGGGTTGGTCTCTTCCAGGAGGTCTCCATTCCTCAGATGTCAGTGTATGTGTACAACACACCTCTTGTGGGTTGGTCTCTTCCAGGAGGTCTCCATTCCTCAGATGTCAGTGTATGTGTACAAACACACTCTTGTGGGTTGGTCTCTTCCAGGAGGTCTCCATTCCTCAGATGTCAGTGTATGTGTACAAACACACGTCTTGTGGGTTGGTCTCTTCCAGGAGGTCTCCATTCCTCAGATGTCAGTGTATGTGTACAAAACACCGGTCTTGTGGGTTGGTCTCTTCCAGGAGGTCTCCATTCCTCAGATGTCAGTGTATGTGTACAAACACACTCTTGTGGGTTGGTCTCTTCCAGGAGGTCTCCATTCCTCAGATGTCAGTGTATGTGTACAAACACACCGGTCTTGTGGGTTGGTCTCTTCCAGGAGGTCTCCATTCCTCAGATGTCAGTGTATGTGTACAAACACACCTCTTGTGGGTTGGTCTCTTCCAGGAGGTCTCCATTCCTCAGATTCAGTGTATGTGTACAAACACACGTCTTGTGGGTGTCTCTTCAGGAGGTCTCCATTCTCAATGTCGTGATGTGTACAACACTACTCTGGGGTGTCTTTCCAGGAGGTCTCATTCCAATGTCAGTGTATGTGTACAAACACACTCTTGTGGGTTGGTCTCTTCCAGAGGTCTCTCTCAGAGTCAGTGTATGTGTACAAACACACGCTCTTGTGGGTTGGTCTCTCAGAGGTCTCCATTCCTCAAGATGTCAGTGTATAGTGTACAAACACACTCTTGTGGGTTGGTCTCTTCCAGGGGGTCTCCATTCCTCAGATGTCAGTGTATGTGTACAAACACCGGTCTTGTGGGTTGGTCTCTTCAGGAGGTCTCCATTCCTCAGATGTCAGTGTATGTGTACAAACACACGCTCTTGTGGGTTGGTCTCTTCCAGGAGGTCTCCATTCCTCAGATGTCAGTGTATGTGTACAAACACACGGTCTTGTGGGTTGGTCTCTTCCAGGAGGTCTCCATTCCTCAGATGTCAGTGTATGTGTACAAACACACCTCTTGTGGGTTGGTCTCTTCCAGGAGGTCTCCATTCCTCAGATGTCAGTGTATGTGTACAAACACACCTCTTGTGGGTTGGTCTCTTTCAATCTGTCTGTTTCACTCTCTTGTCAAACTTGCTATTAATCAGCGGTTATTTTTAGTAGGTTATTGTGGTTATGTCATTTTTTTCTTTTTCTTTTATGTGAGTATTCTGTGTGCTGAATGTATGTTGTCTGATTTGTCTAAAAAAAAAAAAAAAAAAAAAAGCAACCTGTGCTTTGCCATTAGTGTAGATCTCTGTGTGAAGTTTGATTTGAAAGCATTACTTTGGCATCCAAGTGGAATCCACATTATATGAGCTTACTTCATTGTGAAATTCTTTTGATTTGGGTATGTCTGATCTGTGAATTCTTTCTTTTGAACTTTTTTTTCCTGTAAATTAAGTAATTTTAGAAAATTCTCTACCCCTATCTCTATCTCTTTTATAGATTCTCTTTGGATGTAACTGATTAACAAGTATAGGAACTGTTTTTTCCAAGTTCCATGGTAAAAAAAAAAAAGTTTAAAAAGCATATGTTGCTGGAAGCCAATGCTTTTTGTGGCACCAAAATTCGCTTAGCATGCAGAATCAAATGGTTGTTCCCATTTGGAATAAATACGGATTTGTTTATGCACTTTTTTTCTGCTTTTGCCGTGACTGCATTGTCAGGTTAGGGTATGTGGGCAAGCTTGCTTCGTTTTGTTTTGTTTTACTTTGTTTTGTTTTTTCTTGGGAGTTTGAGTGTTGTGGAGTGAGGGGAGGGGAGGGGGGAGTTTTGTGTTCTGTATGGCTTTAGTCTGCATGTTTGTTAGATGAATGGGTGCTGGCATTGACATGGAGTTGTGTGCAATTTTCAATATGGGAACAAGAGTTGTTTTACATACTTGTTTATTTACTGTTTACTTCTTTCCATCTCAAATTTTAAAAAGATAGTTGTAATGACTGTACCGAACAATGCCCATCTTGCGCGAAATTTGACAACGATAAGTGATTGCTTGCTCTTCATTTTCGTTGTCGTGAGTGTTGTTTATCTTGCCTGAAGAAGACTTTAGAGGTTGAAACACGTCATGTTTTGTCTTGTGATTCATTGGTCCACGTTGTTTGGTGGAGTCATGATAATTACTTTTAAAATTTGTTTAGATCTCTGCCTGCAGTCACCACACGTTGCAACTGCCTTCTTTCCATCTCACTTTATGGTTCCTCTCCAGACACATACACTGCATTTTTTTGTGTAAAAATGTGAATGTTTTGCTGAGGTACTGTGCATAGTCTGACCCTGAGCAGATCATATTGATGCTGAGAGGAGTAGTTGAACAAGTTCAAGTCGCTGAATTGCTCACAGTTGATGCTGATGATCTCTAGGCTGACGCTGAGCAGATCATATTGATGCTGAGAGGAGTAGTTGAACAAGTTCAAGTCGCTGAATTGCTCACAGTTGATGCTGATGATCTCTAGGCTGACCCTGAGCAGATCATATTGATGCTGAGAGGAGTAGTTGAACAAGTTCAAGTCGCTGAATTGCTCACAGTTGATGCTGATGATCTCTAGGCTGACCCTGAGCAGATCATATTGATGCTGAGAGGAGTAGTTGAACAAGTTCAAGTCGCTGAATTGCTCACAGTTGATGCTGATGATCTCTAGGCTGACGCTGAGCAGATCATATTGATGCTGAGAGGAGTAGTTGAACAAGTTCAAGTCACTGAATTGCTCACAGTTGATGCTGATGGTCTTTTCTTCCTATATTGCCTGCTGAAGAACTTCTCTGTCTGTATTATTGTTCTGTGTTGGCAGTGCTACATGTTCATGTGCGCGCATATATATATGCAAGTGAATTCTTCTCCTTTATTGGTTTACAGTCAGTGGTTTTGTGTGTCTGACATTGCACAGAAGCGAAATAAAACCCCAGATTGAAATTAAGCCGACTATAATTATAGGCCCACATGATAATTATGGGTTTTCTTGAGAATGTGGTGTGTGTATACCAGGAAGAAAAATGGAGAAACAGTTAAAAAAATGTTTTTTTTAAAAATGGGGAACAAGATGGGCAGATGAAACTGACTCTTATTTCTTAACAGAATATTGTATAGATGTGAATTTATTTGCGTATTTATAAGCCATTTAGCCATTATCATCATCATAGCAAGCAGAACTGTGTTTGGACCTGCTTTTTTTTTTTTTTTTTTTTTTTTTTTTTTAATGATTGTGAATGAAATAGGTGTTACGGTTTAAGATTCTGAAGATGTTCTCATAATATTGTATATTTCAGCAGCAAAATGAAAAATGAATGAGGCGATGATGACATAGCAGTCAATACCAGATTCTGTTTGCTTGTTTTGAGTGGGGGGTAGGAGGGTTGCGGGATAGAGAGAAGTCAGGGGGGTTTGAGGCCCCAGACTAAAAAACAAAAAAACAACAAAAAAAAAAAAAATAAAATAAATGAAAGAAAAAATCATTGGAAGTTTGGGGACTATTTCCCCCCTTTCTTGAAAACACACACACACACAAAACCCCAACAGGAAAAATTGCCCCCCTCTCGCCAATTATTATTATTATTTTTTTTTTTTTTCAACGAACACAGGATGGGAGCTTGTTCCATTTTTGTTCCAGATTGTTGTAAAAAGTTGGGCAGGAAAAGCTTGGAATAGGAGAGGATAAAAGAATTTGGAAATTTATCTCAAAGAAGCATGTTTTGGGTCTTCTTTCTATGCCTGATGGAGAAGTAATTAACAGAATCCTGTGATGATTTGAATTGGAAGTCATTGGCAGTTACGTTCCTTTTTTTAATGATTTAACAACATATATTAACTTTTTTAACCCATGTCCAGACGTGTGTTTGAAATCTTCATTATTTGTTCTATGTGGCTGATATGTGTAGGGTCTTTCAAAATGTCTGTCTGTAGTGTTTCTGGTTGTGTTGTGTACTGTTCCATTTCATTGTGCTTCTGTATTTTACCCTCTTCACTGTTTTTGTAGTTCTTTGTGTGTGTGTGGTGGGGGGGGGGGGGGGGGGGGGGGGGTTGCGCGGTGTGCGGGTTTTCCAGTTCTTTGACTGTCATGGAATGAATTGTTTGGTGCAGGAATTGTGATTTAGTGATAAGTATTTTAGTTAAAATCACAGCCATGTTCAAAGGTTCAAAGGTATTAGTTCAAAGGTAAAGGTTACAAACGGATGAGTTTGATCAGAAAGAGTGTAAAAGGATGGGTTCTGCTGATTCGGTAACATCAGCAGTAGACAACTGGAGACAGAAACCCACCACAGCCCGAGCTGCTCCTTTCCACACCTGTGGACAACAGTGTACACCAGAGGTCCGGCTAGGGACAGGCATTTTACTTACAAAACGGCAGGGTGGAGGGGGTGGGGTGGGGGTGGGGGGGGATAGAGTACGTTGGGCAAGTCGGACAGGAACTTTTGGAAGCATGAGGTGAGCGGAGTCAGGTATTAACGCTGGAAGGGGGACCAGTTGGTTGGTAGGCCAAGAGAAGAGAGGATTGACCGCTTAATCCGCTTTGAAGGTTTGACGTAAGCTAGCTAGCCCCTTGCTGTGGAATGTTGTCTTGTTTCCTGCTTCACACCAAAGGGCTTGACTCTGTCGCCTGCCAAAGGTTGGGGAGCCTTGCAGGTAGGACCCCCTCCCCCACCCCCCACCCCTGTTCAGACTGGAATGGCCGCACAGTGCATGCACTCACACTTTTGGGGGGGGGGGTTGGGGGGGGGGATTGGGGCATAACACTTGTCCGTGGTGGTGGTGTGTGTGTGTGTGTGTGTTTTCTTTGGTCACGAAAGACAGTAGAGTGCTGCTGTTTTCTTCCTTTTTTTTTTTTTTTTTTTAACTAAAATTTCTTTCCAGCGATGAGGAAGCAGTGAAAGTTCAGAGAATTGAATTTATACCATGATCTAAAGATTATTCACGGTAACCTGGTCCCTTGCCAGGGAATTCTGAGGAGTCCTGGTAAATATGAAATATTTATCACTGACTAGTTGCCACCCGTGTCCTCCTCCCTGCATCATCCCCCCCATCCCCACCCCCACCTCCCCCCCCCCCTCCCTAAAGAAAAAAAAAGTAAAAAAAAAAAAAAAACCCACCAGTAAAGCAACAACAGCAGCAGCAGTCAGTCTGATGTTTTATGTGCCACTGTACTGATGGAAAGTCTTGGCACTGTGAGGGTCAGGGTCTTCATTGTTGTTGGTGTGTGTTAAGCGTCCAGGCAACAACAACCAGCCAGACCCAGGGCGTGTTCAGTGTAACACCTGATGGGATAACCTGGTGTGGACAAAGTCAGAGCGTGTTAAGTGTAACACCCCATGGGATGACCTGGTGTGGACAGAGTCAGAGCATGTTAAGTGTAACACCCCATGGGATAACCTGGTGTGGACAAAGTCAGAGCGTGTTAAGTGTAACACCTGATGGGATGACCTGGTGTGGACAGAGTCAGGGCGAGTTAAGTGTAACACCCCATGGGATGACCTGGTGTGGACAGAGTCAGGGCGTGTTAAGTGTAACACCCGATGGGATAACCTGGTGTGGAGAAAGTCAGGGCGTGTTAAGTGTAACACCCGATGGGATGACCTGGTCTGGACAAAGTCAGGGCGTGTTAAGTGTAACACCCGATGGGATGATCTGGTGTGGACAAAGTCAGGGCATGTTAAATGTAATACCCGATGGGATGACCTGGTGTGGACAGAGTCAGGGCGTGTTAAGTGTAACACCCCATGGGATAACCTGGTGTGGACAGAGTCAGAGCGTGTTAAGTGTAACACCTGATGGGATAACCTGGTGTGGACAGCCAGGGCGTGTTAAGTGTAACACCCCATGGGATAACCTGGTGTGGACAAAGTCAGGGCGTGTTAAGTGTAACACCCGATGGGATGACCAGGTGTGGACAAAGTCCGGGCGTGTTAAGTGTAACACCTGATGGGATAACCTGGTGTGGACAAAGTCAGGGCGTGTTAAGTGTAACACCCCATGGGATGACCTGGTGTGGACAAAGTCAGGTGTGTTAAGTGTAACACCTGATGGGATGACCTGGTGTGGACAAAGTCAGGGCGTGTTAAGTGTATCACCCCATGGGATGACCTGGTGTGGACAAAGTCAGGGCGTGTTAAGTGTAACACCCCATGGGATGACCTGGTGTGGACAAAGTCAGTGCGTGTTAAGTGTAACACCTGATGGGATGACCTGGTGTGGACAAAGTCAGGGCATGTTAAATGTAACACCCCATGGGATAACCTGGTGTGGACAAGGTCAGGGCATGTTAAGTGTAACACCTGATGGGATAACCTGGTGTGGATGAAGTCAGGGCGTGTTAAGTGTAACACCTGATGGGATAACCTGGTGTGGATGAAGTCAGGGCGTGTTAAGTGTAACACCCGATGGAATAAGTTGTGTGGACGAAGTCAGGGCGTGTTAAGTGTAACACCCGATGGGATAACCTGGTGTGGACAAAGTCAGGGTGTGTTCAGTGTAACACCTGATAGGATAACCTGGTGTGGACAGAGTCAGGGCGTGTTAAGTGTAACACCCGATGGGATAACCTGGTGTGGAATAAGTCAGGGCATGTTAAGTGTAACACCTGATGGGATAACCTAGTGTGGACAAAGTCAGGGTGTGTTAAGTGTAACACCCCATGGGATAACCTGGTGTGGACAAAGTCAGGGCGTGTTAAGTGTAACACCTGATGGGATAACCTGGTGTGGACAGCCAGAGCATGTTAAGTGTAACACCTAATGGGATAACCTGGTGTGGACAAAGTCAGGGCGTGTTAAGTGTAACACCCGATGGGATAACCTGGTGTGGACAAAGTCAGGGTGTGTTAAGTGTAACACCTGATAGGATAACCTGGTGTGGACAAAGTCAGGGCGTGTTAAGTGTAACACCTGATAGGATGACGTGGTGTGGACAAAGAGTCAGGGCATGTTAAGTGTAACACCCCATGGGATAACCTGGTGTGGACAAAGTCAGGGCGCGTTAAGTGTAACACCCGATAGGATGACGTGGTGTGGACAAAGAGTCAGGGCATGTTAAGTGTAACACCTGATGGGATAACCTGGCGTGGACAAAGTCAGGGCGTGTTAAGTGTAACATCTGGTGGGATAACCTAGTGTGGACAAAGTCAGGGTGTGTTAAGTGTAACACCCCATGGGATAACCTGGTGTGGACAGCCAGGGCATGTTAAGTGTAACACCTGATGGGATAACCTGGTTTGGACAAAGTCAGGGTGTGTGGCAGCCTGTGTATGTAGCTATCACTGGACGTTTAAATTACAAAGAAATTGTTAGGCGCTGGTCTGGTCAGCTGTGGGATGGTTGGATGGCTGTACTACGTATGAGATGAACGCTTGTGACTGTATGAGATGAACGCTTGTGACAGTATGAGATGAACGCTTGTGACAGTATGAGATCAACGCTTGTGACAGTATGAGATGAACACTTGTGACAGTATGAGATGAACGCTTGTGACCATTCTTAACTGGGTGCTAGGAACATGTGTACATGTGCGCGCGCACATGTGCAGGCGCACCACACACACATACACACAAACAGCCACACACACACACACACACACACACACACACACACACACACACACACACACACACAACACACACACACACACACACACACACACACACACACACACACACACATAATTAAACGAACACGTGTGCGTCCAAACGGTCACCCACCTCCTGCCCCTCTCTCCGTCTGTCAGACAGTTGTGTTTTGGGTCACCCGATGAGAGAAGTAGTAACATGGAATTTGAAAGACCCCCCCACCCCCTTCTCCAAGCCATGAGGACTTTATAAACAGGAAGGGAGGGAAGGATTTGGGGGTGGAACAACCTGTCCTATACCCTCTCACTCAAGGATTTGGGGGTGGAACAACCTGTCCTATACTCTCTCACTCCTTTTCCCATCCCACACACCCCCTCCTCCCCAACCCATCCAGGACCTGTAAAATCTGAGCGCTCTTGAAACCATGGGACTCCCTCCCCCCCCTTCCCCCCCATCTCCCTCTATTGTGGGTTGGGAGCTTGCAAAGAGCGAGAGAGGCTGGGGCTGGCCACGAGTTGCGGCTTGCCACTGGTCAGTTAGTAGGTGGGTTGGCAGTGGGCCAACGGTACAAAGATGCTGGGGTCAATGCCTGCTTGCCCTCATCGCCCTCCTCGCTCCTTCTCCTGCCCCCCCCCCCCCCCCCCCCCCCCCCTGCCTCCTCCCTCTCCTCCACCTCTTCTCTCACCTCTCTCCCTCCCTCTTCTCTCCCCAACCCCTTACATAGCCATCCATGGCTTCGTGAAGAAACCAGAAGATCAGCGGCCAGTGGATGACGGCAGATGGTGTGTACATCCCCAAAGAGCAAAACTCAAGTGACATCAGCCAGTTCAGGCCAATATCACTACTGAACGTCGAAGGGAAAATCTCTTCTCTGTCATGGCAGCAAGGCTGACCAAGTACCTGATGGAAAACAAGTACTTGGATGTGTCAGTCCAGAAAGGTGGCATCCCAGGCGTGGCTGGCTGTGTAGAACACGCCACAATGATCTGGGACGCAATCCAAAAAGCAAAAACAGAAAAGAGAGACCTGGACGTAGTGTGGCTTGATCTGGCAAACGCATATGGATCTGTGCCCCATGAGATGATACAGTTGGCTCTTGAGATGTACCATGTGCCAAAGAACATCCGCGACATGCTCAAGAAGTACTTCAATGGCTTCTCAATGCGGTTTTCTGCCAAGGAGTACACAACAGACTGGATCAACTTGGAAGTGGGTATTGCAATGGGCTGTGCAATTTCCCCAATACTGTTCGTGCTGGCAATGGAACTCATCTTGAAAGCAGCAACAAACAACGCGAGACAAACAGACCTTGGCGATGGATACAAGATGCCTCCTCTCAAGGCCTTCATGGATGACACTACAGTGATTTCATCCAGAGAAGACGAGACACGTCATGTGCTGGAGAGGCTGGACGACATAGTTGCCTCATCCAGAATGAAGTTCAAGCCAAAGAAATCACGGAGTCTCTCACTGAGGAAAGGAAAAGTGGCCGGATCTGTGGTCTTCAGTGTTGCCAACCAGGCCATTCCAACAGTCACAGAAGAACCAGTCAAGAGCCTTGGAAGATGGTATGATGATACGCTGAAAGACACACAAAGAGCAAAAGAAACCAAGCAGATGGCGGAGGAAGGCTTGGAGACCATTGACCAGTGTGGGCTCCCTGGCAAATACAAGGTCTGGTGTCTGCAGTTCATGCTGATACCAAAGCTCCTATGGCCTCTGATGATATACGACATCTGCACCAGCACAGTGGAGGCAATGGAAGCCAAAATCAAGTTCACAAGGAAATGGCTTGGTGTCCCACCCTGTCTGACTGACATAGCGCTGTACTGTCGCCAAGCAAAGCTGAAACTACCACTGAAATCCATCCTGGAGGAATACAAAGCAGGGAAGATCAGACTTCAAAGCATGCTGGAGGACTCAGGAGACAAGGTGGTAGAAGCAATCAAGCCCCAGCTGAAGACAGGCAGAAAATGGAAAGTTCAAGAGGCGATGGATTCTGCAAAAGAAAGTCTCAAGATCAGAGAAATAACAGGACACTACACAGACCAACAGACAAGGACTGGGGGTGACCAAAACTGAATGGTGGTCAAAGGCCAAAGGAAAAGCCAAAAGAGACATGATGATTCAGGAGATGAGAAAAGAAGAAGACCAAAAAAGACTCCAAAAAGCAGTCCAGCAGAGCCAGCAAGGGCAATGGACAACGTGGGAGAATGCACTCCAAAGAAGTCTCACTTGGAATGACATTTGGCACATGGCCCCTCTCAGGATCAGCTCATTCTCAGATCTGCATATGACCTTCTGCCCTCAAATGCAAACCTGGTGAAGTGGGGGAAAACAGACGATCCTGCATGCCCCCTCTGCCATGAAAAACAAACAGTGGAGCATGTCCTAAGCTCATGTAAAGTAGCCCTGGCTCAAGGAAGGTACACATGGAGGCACAATCAAGTGCTCAAAGAGATTGTACAAGTAGTCTGGGCTAGTACCAACACCACAAAAGGGAAAATCAGGACTCCAAAAGCACCCGCAACATTCTTCACGGCAGGAGGCAGCAAATCATGGCCAAGAACAACAGTGCCACTCGAAACATGCAGGCAGAGTCTGCTGGACGGGGCAGATGACTGGGAGTGCACTGCAGACCTCCCAGAATGGAAGAGTCACCCAGAGATCATCAGCAAGAGTGGCATGAGACCAGACATAGTAGTCCACTCTAAGTCAACCAAGCAGCTGATCATGATCGAGCTCACGGTGCCATATGAGAACAGAATGGAGGCAGCTCAAATCTACAAGACTGAAAAGTATGCTGATCTGGCAAACAGCCTGAGGAGAGAAGGCTATCAGGTCAAAGTCCTCACTGCAGAAATTGGAGCTAGGGGGTTTGTAGGAACGTCTGCATACAGCCTCATGAAACAGCTCTCAGTTGCAGGGAAGGAAAAAACCAGAGCCCTGAAAGCAATGGCAGAAGCGGCAGAGAGGTGTTCAAGCTGGATCTGGTCAAGGAGGAACAAAAGTGAACTTCATAAGGCTTAATTTCCCTACAAATATCAGGTGTCCCTGTGGCTCAGTGGTTAAAGCACGAGTCATTAAGTGGAAAATGAGCATGTCCAGAGGGTCATGGGTTCGAATCCCAGCCATGGCTCGTCCCAAGATGGGGAAAAAAAAAGGGGCAGCAGAGGGACATCCGGAGTCATGAACCGGGTGTGGCCCAACCCCCCTAGAGTGTCAGGAGATAAGGGCCGAAACACTTGCTTGAAGGGGGCTTCTCTTCTGAGGACTCTCTGCTGCCACGCTCTCCACGAGTTTCTTTCTACTAATGGTGTGTGTGTGTGTGTGTGTGTGTGTGTGTGCGTGCGTGCGTGCGTGCGTGCGTGCGCGCGCGCACGAGTACTGGCCCATTTCCCCTCCTCCACAATACCTATTGCTCCTTACCGCCTGGCACTGACTGAGGTAGTGTAGTGAGTGAGTGAGCCGCTCAGAGAGAGAGAGAGAGAGAGAGAGAGGTGGATGAGTGTAGAGAGAGAGGGAGAGGTGTTTGAGTAGAGAGAGAGGTGTGGATGAGTGGAGAGAGACAGAGAGAGACAGAGAGAGAGAGAGAGGTGGATGTGTGGGGAGAGAGAGAGAGATAGAGATGAATGAGTGGAAAGAGAAAGAGAGAAAGAAAGAAAGAGAGAGAGGTGGATGAGTGGAGAGAGAGAGGTGAGTAGAGAGAGAGGTGGATGAGTGGAGAGAGAGAGAGAGAGAGAGATGAATGAGTGGAGAGAAAGGATTAAAGAGAGAGAGGAAGAAAGAGAGAGAGGTGGATGAGTGGAGAGAGAGAGAGAGGTGGATGAGTGGAGAGAGAGAGAGGTGGATGAGTGGAGAGAGAGAGAGAGAGAGAAGAGGATGGATGAGTGGAGGCAGAAAGAGCAGGGGCAGGCAGGAGGACCTGCCCTCCCCAACCTCACTCGCCTCTAACCCACTACCTCCCCCTCTTTCCTCAACCTCTTCACCCTCCACCTCAGCGGAAGCCAAAAAACATCCACAGGCCAGTAGTGTTGCTCGCTCTCTCTAAGGCTCTCTCTAAGGGTTCTTCGGTTGGCCTTGAGTGGAGGGATATTTACTTCACTGTGGTGTTCAGAGGCAGGAAGTCATCAGAGTCCTGAACATTTTAAAGTGACTTAGGACTGAAGGTAGTGAACAACAACAGTATGGACGAATTTGTTGTCATCGGCTCACACACACACACACACAGACACACACACACACACACACACACACACACACACACACACACAACGCACACACACACACTCTCTCTCTCTCTCTCTCACACACACACACACACACACACCACACACACACACACACACACACACACACACACACACCTCCCACCCCCTTTCCCCTGCTCACTCCGTGATGCGCAATTTCTGATTTTTTTTTAAAGGGGGGGGGGGGGGGGGGGTTGGGGGTGGTGATGGGCAGGTAGTGGAGGATGGGGTTAGGTGGGTGGAGATGACAAGCTTTAGAGATTTTTAATTAAAAGAAAGTTATTAGCAGTCAACCTGTTATGGTTTTACACACACGTACTCGCACGCACGCACACATACACACATTTATCTCTGTTCTTATGACCACGTTACCCACCTGTGGTGTGTGTGTGTGTGTGTATGTGTGTGTGTGTGTGTGTGTGTGTGTGTGTGTGTGTGTGAGAGAGAGAGAGAGAGAGAGGAGAGAGAGAAGAGCTATTTGCTCTCACACGCCAAAACACTGTATTCACCAACAAATCCCTCCCCCCTCCCCCCAGAAAAAACCCACTGTATTCACCAACAAATCCCCCCCCCCCCCACCTTCCACAGCTTCTGCCTTCTTCTACACAAGTTAATAGGAAGGGAGGTGGAGGGGGGGGGGGGTTTGGGGACGATGGGGAAGGGGGTGGAGTGGGGGGGGGGGTGGCCACTCCCAACGTGGCATAATTCTGTGCTCCATGCCCCTGAACTTGGCGCCCACTACTACACTGCACGGACCCACTCACCACTGACCGTATGTTCCGCACGCCAGTAATGCAAGGGGGGTGAAAAGGAGAGGGAGAGGACGGGCGGGCTGGGAGGAAGAGATGGGAGGGGGTTGGGTGGATGGGGGGGGGGAGAGGGGGGGGCGGTCAAGTGGTCAACTGGTGGGAAGCTTCTGGATTTATGGCCGTCTGCCTTGTGTGTGTGTGTGTGTGTGTGTGTGTGTGTGGTGTGTGTGTGTGGTGTGTGTGTGCCTGCCTGCCTTCTGCTGTTGAGCGCGCGACACACACACACACACACACACACACACACACACACACACAACAAAAGACAGACTCTGTGTGTGTGTGTGTGTGTGTGTGTGTGAGAGAGAGAGAGAGAGAGAGAGAGAGAGAGAGCGATGAGCAGGAGGAAATGATAGGCAAGGTGAGGGAGTTGGAGGGGTGGGGAGTTGTGGGTGGGTAAGGTGAGGGAGTTGGAGGGGTGGGGAGGTGTGGGTGGGCAAGGTGAGGGAGTTGGAGGGGTGGGGAGTTGTGGGTGGGTAAGGTGAGGGAGTTGGAGGGATGGGGAGGTGTGGGTAGGTAAGGTGAGGGAGTTGGAGGGGTGGGGAGGTGTGGGTGGGTAAGGTGAGGGAGTTGGAGGGATGGGGAGGTGTGGGTAGGTAAGGTGAGGGAGTTGGAGGGGTGGGGAGGTGTGGGTGGGTAAGGTGAGGGAGTTGGAGGGGTGGGGAGGTGTGGGTAGGTAAGGTGAGGGAGTTGGAGGGTGGGGGAGGTGTGGGTGGGTAGTTGAAGGGAGGTTGGGGGGGGGGGGGGGGGAGGACCATCGGTGTTTACACATGCAGGGAGGGATGGGACAGCGAAGGGCCCTCATCATTGGACATAATGCACTGTTATGTAGAGAGTGTGAGTGTTCAGTCAAGAGAAGGCAGTTGAGAGAGGATTGTTGTGGGCATGAGGTTGTTAACTCCAGAGGTTGCATATGTTTGTTTTTCTGTAGTTGTGTATTCTTGTTTCTCCTTTCCAAACTGAAAGCACAGCGGTGATGTCCTTGGTCAGTTGGGTGTATATTATTAACATGAATGGTAAAGAATCTCTTTCAGTGTGTGTGTGTGTGTGTGTGTGTGTGTGTGTGTGTGTGTGTGTGAAAGAGAGGCTTGAAGTCATCCAACCCAAGTGTTTAATTAAAAAGAGAGAATTTGATTGGACCATGTGTGACCCCAATTTTCACTTGATAGATCATTTCAGGGTCGGGCATTTTATTATTATTATTTTTGTGATAGTTAAATAGCAAAATGTATAGGTTAAGAAGAAAAAGAAAGATTATCACTCTGTTAGGGCATAGTACAGGGAGAGCAGGATGTTGTCGTCAGTTGTGTGGGTGCGCACAGAACATCTGGAGAGAAACGCCCGACAGATGGCAGTAAGCCCAGACAGGTTGGTTGGGTCTTCTGCCCAGAATGCGCGTCTGGAAGAGATTACAGTTTGTAGTCATTGGCTGAACAACTTCAGGAATGGTGAGAGTGAAGACGATTGGCCCATGGTAGATGTCAGGAATGGTAAGAGTCAAGATGATCCTCCCATGGTAGATGTCAGGAATGGTAAGAGTCACCCATGGTAGATGTCCGGAATGGTGAGAGTCACCCATGGTAGATGTTAGGAGTGGTGAGAGTCACCCATGGTAGATGTCAGGAATGGTGAGAGTCAAGATGATCCACCCACGGTAGATGTCAGGAATGGTGAGAGTCACCCATGGTAGATGTCAGGAATGGTAGATGTCAGGAATGGTGAGAGTCACCCATGGTAGATGTCAGGAATGGTAGATGTCAGAATGGGAGAGTCACCCATGAGATGTCAGATGGTGAGATCACCCATGGTAGATGTCAGGAATGGTGAGAGTGAAGACGATCGACCCATGGTAGATGTCAGGAATGGTGAGAGTCACCCATGGTAGATGTCAGGAATGGTAGATGTCAGGAATGGTGAGAGTCACCCATGGTAGATGTCAGGAATGGTGAGAGTCACCCATGGTAGATGTCAGGAATGGTGAGAGTGAAGACGATCGACCCATGGTAGATGTCAGGAATGGTGAGAGTCACCCATGGTAGATGTCAGGAATGGTGAGAGTGAAGACGATCGACCCATGGTAGATGTCAGGAATGGTGAGAGTCACCCATGGTAGATGTCAGGAATGGTGAGAGTCACCCATGGTAGATGTCAGGAATGGTAAGAGTCACCCATGGTAGATATCAGGAAATGATGGTGAGAGTCACCCATGGTAGATGTCAGGAATGGTGAGAGTGAAGACGATCCACCCATGGTAAATATGCTCAATAAGCTGTGAAAGCCAGGTAGGGGAAGGTTATAAAAAGTACAGATACAGAAACATAAATATAATTTTTGTTTTTTGCTGTTAATGCATGTTGTCTGGTTTTTAGAGAACTCCCAGAAGCGTTTCTCCCCTGTCTGTCTTTCAGACCGAGTCCTGTGATGCGGGCATATCATTAGATGTACTGTGGCGGCCGTAGAGTGCAGCAAGAGTCCTGTGACGTGGCATATCGTCAGATGTACTGTGGCGGTCGTAGAGTGCAGCAAGAGTCCTGTGACGTGGCATATCGTCAGATGTACTGTGGCGGCCGTAGAGTGCAGCAAGAGTCCTGTGACACTGGCATATCGTCAGATGTACTGTGGCGGCCGTAGAGTGCAGCAAGAGTCCTGTGACGTGGCATATCGTCAGATGTACTGTGGCGGCCGTAGAGTGCAGCAAGAGTCCTGTGATGTGGCATATCATTAGATGTACTGTGGCGGCCATAGAGTGCAGCAAGAGTCCTGTGACGTGGCATATCGTCAGATGTACTGTGGCGGCCGTAGAGTGCAGCAAGAGTCCTGTAATGTGGCATATCATTAGATGTACTGTGGCGGCCGTAGAGTGCAGCAAGAGTCCTGTGACGTGGCATATCGTCAGATGTACTGTGGCGGCCGTAGAGTGCAGCAAGAGTCCTGTGACGTGGCATATCATTAGATGTACTGTGGCGGCCGTAGAGTGCAGCAAGAGTCCTGTGACACTGGCATATTGTCAGACGTACTGTGGCGGCCGTAGAGTGCAGCAAGAGTCCTGTGACACTGGCATATCGTCAGATGTACTGTGGCGGCCGTAGAGTGCAGCAAGAGTCCTGTGACGTGGCATATCGTCAGATGTACTGTGGCGGCCGTAGAGTGCAGCAAGAGTCCTGTGACGTGGTATATCATCAGATGTACTGTGGCGGCCGTAGAGTGCAGCAAGAGTCCTGGACGTGGCATATCATCAGATGTACTGTGGCGGCCGAAGAGTGCATGCAGCAAGAGTCCTGTGACATGGCATATCATTAGATTACTGTGGCGGCCGTAGAGTGCAGCAAAAGTCCTGTGACGCTGCCATATTATCAGATGTACTGTGACGCTGCCATATCATCAGATGTACTGTGGCGGCCGTAGAGTGCAGCAAGAGTCGAGCAAGAATGGGGGTCCCAACTTCTCATGAAAAACGTGCGCAGGAAAGAAAGAGCCAGCTGCGTGACGCTGACAGTATTACTCTGAAGGGGGGACTTTGGTATGCAAACATGAGGACCATTTACCAGGGCGTTTATGAGACTGACACGATGAAGAACAGGTCATCAGCTTTTTCGTTGTTTCACTTTAAATCCCTCTCTCACAATTCACTGTGGTTTCAGCCTTAGGGATCCATGCCAGTAGTATAAGTGCTTGTTGGATGGCTGTAGGGATCTATGCCAGTTGTATGAGAAGGGTTTTTTGGATGGCTGTAAGGATCTATGCCAGTTGTATGAGAAGGGGTTGTTGGATGGCTGTAGGGATCTATGCCAGTTGTATGAGAAGGGGTTTTGGGTGGCTGTAGGGATCAGCCATTTGTATGAGAAGGGTTGTTGGATGGCTGTAGGGATCTATGCCAGTTGTATGAGAAGGGCTTGTTGGATGGCTGTAGGGATCTGTGCCCATTTAATGAGAAGGGGTTGTTGGATGGCTGTAGGGATCTGTGCCAGTTGTATGAGAAGGGGTTGTTGGATGGCTGTAGGGATCTATGCCAGTTGTATGAGAAGGGCTTGTTGGATGGCTGTAGGGATCTGTGCCCATTTAATGAGAAGGGCTTGTTGGATGGCTGTAGGGATCTGTGCCCATTTAATGAGAAGGGTTGTTGGATGGCTGTAGGGATCTATGCCAGTTGTATGAGAAGGGTTGTTGGATGGCTGTAGGGATCTATGCCAGTTGTATGAGAAGGGCTTGTTGGATGGCTGTAGGGATCTATGCCAGTTGTATGAGAAGGGTTGTTGGATGGCTGTAGGGATCTATGCCAGTTGTATGAGAAGGGGTTGTTGGATGGCTGTAGGGATCTATGCCAGTTGTATGAGAAGGGTTGTTGGATGGCTGTAGGGATCTATGCCAGTTGTATGAGAAGGGCTTGTTGGATGGCTGTAGGGATCTGTGCCCATTTAATGAGAAGGGGTTGTTGGATGGCTGTAGGGATCTATGCCAGTTGTATGAGAAGGGCTTGTTGGATGGCTGTAGGGATGTATGCCAGTTGTATGAGAAGGGGTTGTTGGATGGCTGTAGGGATTATGCCAGTTGTATGAGAAGGGCTTGTTGGATGGCTGTAGGGATCTATGCCATTTGTATGAGAAAGGGTTGTTGGATGGCTGTAGGGATCTATGCCAGTTGTATGAGAAGGGGTTGTTGGATGGCTGTAGGGATCTATGCCAGTTGTATGAGAAGGGCTTGTTGGATGGCTGTAGGGATCTATGCCAGTTGTATGAGAAGGGCTTGTTGGATGGCTGTAGGGATCTATGCCAGTTGTATGAGAAGGGGTTGTTGGATGGCTGTAGGGATCTATGCTAGTTGTATGAGAAGGGCCCAAGTTGTAAGAAAGAGAGTCAGGGTGAAAGGAGCTAGAGTCCTCCAGTCAGGCAGGACCATGGTGGTGTGAATCGGGCTGCAATGCGGAGGTCCAGCCGGTCTGGACCATGGGGAGAGAGAGAGAGAGAGAGAGAGAGAGAGAGAGAGAGAGAGAGAGAGAGAATGAATGAATGAAATGAATGATGATTTATTCAATTAGGGCATGGTCCCATCTGAAGGGGTCTTTTCATTTCTTCCTGCGTACGCAGGCTGATACTCCTGCGGACACTGCCTGTATACACAGGCAGTGGAGTTTTTGTGTGTATGACTTTTTTATCCCGCCATTAAGGCAGCCATACTCCATCTTCGGGAAGGTGCATGCTATGTGTAACGTGTCATCCATACCATCGGCCAAACTGGCCTTCTCTTCCGAAAGCTGGTGATGGGATTTTACGTGTGTGCAAGATGTTATGCGTGCGTTCACACACGGAACCTCGGTTTATAGTCTCATTGGAAGGACTGCATGGGGAATGGAGTCAGAACCAATGTTAACTCTGAGGGAAAAATCCCCCTGTACTGAAATTCGAACGCGCAACGAGTCCGGCGCTCTACCACCTGAGCTATTCCGGCCCCCCCATCTGAAGGGTCAATCTGTAAAAAGTAAATGACAGTGTGAAAATCAATGAAGAGAGAGAGAGAGAGAGAGAGAGAGAGAGAGAGAGAGATGGAATGAATGAATGAAAGATAATTTATTCAGAAAGGCCATGACCCCATCTGAAGCGGTCAATCTGTAAAAAGTAAATGACAATGTGAAAGTCAGTGACTGAATGAGAGAGAGAGAGAGAGAGAGAGAGAGAGAGAGAGAGATGGAATGAATGAATGAAAGATAATTTATTCAGTAAGGCCATGACCCCATCTGAAGCGGTCAATCTGTAAAAAGTAAATGACAATGTGAAAGTCAATGACTGAATGAGAGAGAGAGAGAGAGTGAATGAATGAATGAATGAATGATTTATTCAATAAGGCCATGGCCCCATCTGAAGGGGTCAGTCTTGTTGTGTGTGTGTGTGCGCGCGCGCGTGTGTGCGTGCATGTGTGTGTGTGCACGCGCCCTCGCATGTGTGTGTGGCGCGCCCTCGTGTGTGTGCGTGCATGAGAGAGTGTATGCGTGCCTGTGTGCGTGCGTGCGAATATGTTGTGTGTGTGTGTGTGTGTGTGTGTGTTCGACAGCGTGTGGTTTGTTAATTTGGTTTGTTACGTTTAAAAAACAAACAAACCCTATTTGGCCGTATTTTGATGCCTGTAAGTTGTTACTTTATAAAAATCCAGTTTGGCCGTACTGTGATGCCTGTAAGTTGTTACTTTATAAAAACCCAATTTGGCTGTACTCTGATGCCTATAATTGGACACAAATATTGCGTATGCTAACTTCCCCTTATTCTTTCATTCGTGTCCCCCTAAAACAAACAACAAGATGCAAGGCATATAAACGTACTCCCAGGTTATCTTGAATACAAGTACTTTCTGAGATATTCCATAAAGGAGAAAAACTGTTTCGGGCTGTTGTAGCTGTTAGTAACGGCTATTCTGGTAAACTAAAACATCGGGCATCATCCGTGACCCATAATGAACATACGTACAAATGTTCAGAAATATCGGCCCAGAAGTTTTGTCTGGGAGTACAAAACGAAAACGGTTGAGCTTAAACCAGGATCTGAACAATTACAGTCCACATCATTTCCATTTGAGCATTGAAGTTAGATGATGATAATTGTCATGGTCTCATTACAAAACTCAGTATTGTTTGTTGTACAGTAAACGGCCATAGAGGGCGCATACCCTTCCCCTCCTTTTTTGTCTTTGTCTTTTTTTTTTTCCTTTATCCCCCCCCCCCCCCCGTTGTCGCTCTACTATACTGTTAGTTCAAAGACAGTACTGCATATCCGTAGGGCGCGTACTGTCTTTGGTTCAAGCCACGAGTCTTTCGCCTGTGCTGGTGCAGCAGTGATGCTTACTGATCTGAAACGAAGGTGCAAGACTTGGGAAAGGGGGGGGGGGGGGGGGGGGGGGGAGTGTAAATGGGAGAAGGCAGAAAGATAGTGGGAAAAAAAGGGGGGGGGGGGGGTAGAGGGGGGAAGGGAGGGAAGCAGTACAGAAGGGTCAAGAAGGAGAAGAGGAGAGCTCTTGTAGCAGCTTCTTTGATGCCTTCCTGTCAGTCTCACTCGCCGACCCCATCTCACCACCCCACCCCCCCTCTCCTGTCCCTCCCTACGGGCTGCTGCAGAGCTTTTTGGGGAGAAGGGGGGGGGGGAGGGGAAGGGAGGAGGGAGGGAGGGGAGGGTTAGGAGGCGGGGAAGGTGGAGGGGGGGGGATAGGCGAGGTGTGTGTGTGTGTGTGAAAGGGTTGGGTGGGTGGGGATAGGAGAGGGGTGGGGGGTGGAGGGGAGGGGGGGGGGGGGGGGGGGGAGAAGTGCCTTCTGAATGGGATCTCCAAAAGCGAAAGTGACAATGTGTGTGTTTGATGTTGTTGGCCCTTGGCTCTTAACGGCAGCTTAATTTAACAAGAACGAATCACCACCACCACCATCACCAACCAACCCCCAGCATGTGCGGTTGTTTGTGGTGATGCGGAGTTGGGTGGGTGAGTGAGAGAGCGAGAGCAGTGACTATCGCTGCTGCCGAGTTGTGTGTGCTGGAAGAGGCTGGTTGGTAGGGAGTGGGGAGATATCAGGTCAAGTTGGGTTTTGATTTTGTTTTCTGCCCTCCTGAACAGCCATTATATGTGTGCGTGGTCGTATGCACGCGTGTGCGCACACTCGCTCGCGACCGTGCGTGTGCACACATTTTTCTCCTGCCCCGCCCCCCTCCCCACGCTCCCATACCCCGCTCCCGCTTCCCCTATCTTGATTCTTTCTTAGTCATCCTGATACTGGGGCATTCATTCACACACAACGGCATTCAAACACGCGTGTCAGAAAGCACACACTACAGTGCATGCACTTGCATGCGTACACACACACACACACACACACACACACACACACACACACACACACACACACACACACACATGCATACACATGCGCACGCGTGTACGCATGCACACACGCCCTCGTCAAATCAGATATGCTGCTCACAACCAAGTCGATCGTGAGGGCCTAACTATGGCTGTCATCTCATCAAAATCTTTTTTTTTTATGCATACTCATACAAGTCATATTTTTCTTCTTCTTTCAGATTTTTGTTTTTTGTTTTTGATAAATATTTCTTCTTGGTGAATTCTTTGTACAAAGTGGAATTGACCAGCCAGAGTGCTACGTGAATCATGTGCGGTGCTTCGTTCAGTCTGCCGTTGAATGATTTAGAAACCATTCTGCTGATTCTGTTGCTTGCTGGTCTTGGTACTTTCTCAATTCAGTTGGAAGTGGAAGGTTGAGGATGACGTCCTATGGGCCAGAGGCCCTTGAGGGCAGACAAGGTATCCTATCTCACCAGCCGCCGTGGCGAAGTGGTTAGCATCGTGGAGTCCCAGCTGGGAGGTCGTGGGTTCGATTCCCATCAGAGCCCTGAGGGATTTTTCTGCCCTGACCGGCTCATACCCGGAGTGTTGAGCTTACTACGGGCTCAGTTGGAAGACTGGGACCACGTGGGGGGGGGGGGGGGGGGGGGGGGGGGGGGGGGGGGGGGGGATCCCACCTTTATCAAGGATGATTGCCTTTTGAAAAGTGGATAGCAGCTAGTAGGACTGTATTGGGATGTCTCCATGAACCTACTAGCAGCTAGTAGACTGTATTGTGGATGTCTCCATGAACCTTTAGTGGATAGCAGCTAGTAGGACTGTATTGTGGATGTCTCCATGAACCTTAGTGGATAGCAGCTAGTAGGACTGTATTGTGGATGTCTCCATGAACCTCTTAGTGTAGCAGCTAGTAGACTGTATTGTGGATGTCTCCATGAACCTTTAGTGGATAGCAGCTAGTAGGACTGTATTGGGATGTCTCCATGAACCTTTGAGTGGATAGCAGCTAGTAGGACTGTATTGGGATGTCTCCATGAACCTATTGAGTGGATAGCAGCTAGTAGGACTGTATTGGGATGTCTCCATGAACCTCTTTAGTGGATAGCAGCTAGTAGGACTGTATTGTGGATGTCTCCATGAACCTCTTTAGTGGATAGCAGCTAGTAGGACTCGTATTGTGGATGTCTCCATGAACCTCTTAGTGGATAGCAGCTAGTAGGACTGTATTGGGATGTCTCCATGAACCTCTTGAGTGGATAGCAGCTAGTAGGACTGTATTGGGATGTCTCCATGAACCTTTGAGTGGATAGCAGCTAGTAGGACTGTATTGGGATGTCTCCATGAACCTCTGAGTGGATAGCAGCTAGTAGGACTGTATTGGGATGTCTCCATGAACCTGTTGAGTGGATAGCAGCTAGTAGGACTGTATTGGGATGTCTCCATGAACCTCTTGAGTGGATAGCAGCTAGTA
>CM065744.1:6898457-6915957 GCA_033310375.1 Conus canariensis | reverse complement strand
CGCACGCACACAACACACACACACACACACACACACACACACACACACACACATATCCATATGGATATGAACAAAGATTAGTCACCGAATATATTAAAAAATGTGATTAATTTACACATGGAGAGTCATTATAATGATCATATTAAAATATATACAGACGGATCTGTCCTCGAGAATGGCAAGACAGGGGCAGCATTTGTAATTCCTTCACTAAACCTAGTGAAACAGTATCATATCGGTAATCATTACTCCATTTTTACTGCTGAATTGGTAGCAATATTAAAGGCGGTACAGCATATCATAGATCTTCCAACAAACTGGCCCAAACGTAAAGTGTTATTATGTGTTGATTCGAAATCTGCACTACAAGCTATCAAATGTCAAAATGTTAAAACGCGTCTCGAAATGATACTAGAAATAAAACATGCAATACATCAGTTATCAGCTAAAAACATCAGTATCACTTTTTATTGGGTACCTTCACATTATGGGATATATTATAATGAAGTGGTTGACCGAGCAGCTAAAAGAGCAGCGCGTAATGTTGAAGGAACAATACAGCTGAATATAAAGTTAGATCTACATGAATGCTATAAACATATTGACAAAATATCTAAAGATGAATTTGATAATATTCTGATGACATCAAACAGTCAATATTCACAAAATTGTATTAAAGGATTAAATGAACCTATCGCAGATTCAAAGTTACTCTTGACATATCTTAGTAATACAAAATCCAGACATATTATAGCTTTGATGTTTAAACTTCGTCTAAATGCTCTTAGAACAAAATTTTCTAAAGATGTAAATTGTATATGTGGAAACCAGATTACTATAAAGCATTTACTCCTACACTGTTCTGAAATTAAAGCACTCATTACTAAAACTTTAGGGGGCGTGCTGCTACCTTATGAGCCATTATCCATTGAAAAAATTGTAAATGACTTTCAGCTTCTTAAAAATTTTTCACAAATTTTGCATTCCAGTCCTGTTGGTATTTTTCTTTGATTTGTTGATTTATTGTTGTTCTTTCCTGCGTTATTAAATTATATCTGTTAATTGTTAAGATAGTAGGACACATTGGGAATTTATTACTTTTAGATTTAAGATATTTAAAACAATCTGAATATTCTATGCAGTATGCAAGTCAATTTTTCTAACCATAACTCGAGATTACAGGATCGAACTTTTACACGGTGGCAATCCTGGGATGGCTTTCATGATTGGCTGGGCTGTGGACCGCATAACTTGAATTGATTTGCAGTCCAAATCTCTAGATACTTTATAATGTATCAGATCTGTCAATGTACTAATAGAATAGATTAATACGTGAAGGACAGAAAGAAAGGGTGAAGGACAGATTATTCCACTATTACTAAAGGACACTATACACCATCACCACAAAAAATACAAACCCATCCAGTGACACATACCTACCCTTCCCCCCCCCCCCCCCCCCCACACACACACATTTCTTTATTATTCTATCCTATTTAGTTTATCTATCTATTATTTTGTTTTAATCAGTTTATTTCATTCATTTAATTTATTTTATTTTACTCTACTATTATTTTATTTGATATTTATTTAATTTGTCTAATATCACCTTTGGGTGAACAGACGTTAAATCAAAGAACAACAACAACAACAACACACACACACACACACACACACACACACACACACACACACACACACACACAGAGATGTAACTGATTGTAAGAGGACTGTCCTTATGTGTTTGTGGCTGACGTATAATACGGGGGTTCTTAGTTTGACCGTCTCAGCTACACTCTGCAGCTAAGAATAAAAACAAAAACCTGCACATGTCCACAGAATTTGGCCTTCCTCAGAATATTTGTGCAAGTAGAAATAGCATGCATAACTATGAAATTCACACACACACACACACACACACACACACACACACACACACACACACACACACACACACACACTCTCTCTCTCTCTCTCTCTCTCTCTCTCTCTCTCTCTCTCACACACACACACACACATTTCTTTTCTCTCTCCCCCCCCCCCCCTCTCCCTTCCAATCTTTGATGAGGAATTCATCCCGGCAGCATACTTCCGGCGCCCAGGTCTGCTTTTACGTGATTATCTTCAAGAAGAGGTTAATTGCTCTTCCGCGCTGTCATCTTCAGTCATTTTCAGGTCACGTAAGGTGCTCGTTAGTGTCCTGCCTGGTGTAGCCGGTGTAGAGAACAGTTAGAGGGAATACAGAACTTGTGAAGCGTTTCTCAGTGTCTGGAAAGCAAGGGGGAGGGGGAGGGGGGGTTGTTTCCCTTTGTTTCTCTTAGTTTTTACATGCGGGCCTCCATAAAAGTAAGTATAAAGAAAACACAGAAAAGAGAACATTGTAATATGTGTAAGTTCATTAATGGAAAGAGAGAATTATCGCACACGTACGGTGAGCAATGAACAAAGAATGCAGACAGAAGTGGAGGGGTGGAGGTGGAGGAGGGAGGGAGAGAGAGAGTACAAACTCTCCTTGATAATGAACAAGGGAGAAAATATATAAATAAAAAAAGAACAAAATACAGAAAATAAATCCAGGAAAGAAATTATGTACAATAGCAGAAGACCCCCCCAAAAAAAAAACACAACAACAACAACAAACAAACAAAAAAAAAAAAACAAAAAAAAAAAAAAAAACAAACAAAAACCAAAAACAAAAAAGAAAAAAGAAAACAAAATCATTGAGACATGGGGAGAGAGAGAGAGGCAAGGAAAAAGACGAGGAGTTTGCTGTGACCGTTAGCATTGACAGAGGCCCTTCATGTAGAAGCACATCACGCTGGTGTGCAAGCGATGGTACACGTGCACATGATCATGTGTCAGCTCTACGTTCTACTAACACCGTACAGACATTCATTTTTGTTTCAGCTGCTGGTGGTGTTGTTGTTGAAGGTCATTTCATTCAATGTCTCATCATCGTGGCTAATGTAGGGGCGGGGGGTTGGTTCAAAGAACGGAGCCAGTTATACAGCATTGGGTTCTTACATAGCTTCCTCCACGTGGCGAGTGAGTGACTTTGGCTAGACATGGAACACACCGGGCTTCCTTTTTGGCCAGTGTTATTTAGTGTGTACGTCGAGGTGTGTGGGTGTGGTGTGTGTTTATTCAGTACGCCAGTTCTCTGTGAAATCTTCATCAGGGTCATTCCTGACGGATTTCATTACGCAAGGACTAACTGACGGTTTGGCGGTTTCGAAGGTGTCCCAGGTTTGCCCGCTTTCCCCAAGTATAAGCAAGCATGCTATATACTGGGTAGGTAGGCATCTTACATTGACGAAGGAAGGAAGGAAGGAAGAAACAGAAGTCGTGAGGGTGGAGTCCGTTAATCGGTAAAGAGGGACTGTCCAGAGCATCTCTCAGAACATACTCAGTAGCATGGCCATCTTCTGGATCTTCCACAATGGACATTCTATCGTATTAATAGCAAACATGCATTTTTTTTCGTTCTGATTCCGTTTCCCCTCCAGCGAACCCCTCTCCTCCCCACCCCCCACCCCTGCTCCTCTTTTTTTTTTTTTCTTTTTTCCTTTCCCACTCTCGTATTTTTAGCATTACCAATTCATTCTGTTGTGAAGAATTTGTTTCAGTTAAGTCTCTGCATGCTTGCGCACGCGCGTGCGCGCACACACACACACACACACACACACACACACATACACACACACACACACACACACACACACACACACACACACACACACACTCGCACACGCACACACCCCAGCCCTCTCTCTGTCTCTCTCTCGCTCTCTGTCTCTTTCCCTCTCTGTCTCTTTCCCTCTCTCTCCCTCTCCCTCTCTCTTTCGCTCACACACACACGCACACACACACACACACATGCACACCACACACACACACCACACACACACACACACACACACACACACACACACACACACGCACGCACATGCGGATATAGAAGGGCCCAAGGAAGCAGAGCAGTTGGTTCTCCTAATCATAAACAGGATGTTTCCTTTTTTTTTCATGACGCGAAGTCCGGTTCAAAAATGAAAAGAAAAGAAAGAGAGAGAGAGAAAAAAGAAAAAAGACAGAAAGAAAGAAAGAAGGCGGTTGGGAAAAAGGAAGGAGTGCGGACCACTCAGCGATCAGGGAATAAAACATCTGACCTTGTGGAGCAAAAGTGGGCTCGGTATGAATGGGGTGGGTGGGGGTGGGGGGTATTCATTGAGAGGAGAAAAAAAAAGCGTGAGCTAATGGACGAGAGGAAAGTAGGTCAGTGACGTAGTAATTATCCTGTACCGTAGCCGTACCTCTTGACTTGTTAAGGCGGGGGAGGAGGGGGGGGGGGGGGGGGGGGGGCAAGGGAGGGGGTTCCATTTCTATCAACTTGTCTCGCTGGCTGGTGGTGGAAAAACATTGTACCTGCACCGTCACCCAACTAACGCCGTCTTGTGGCCTATCCGAACTAACCAGGGCATCTTGTTTCACATGAGGTTCGTTTTCTGTAGCGACCACTGCTAGATGTTTTCACCTCTCTCTCTCTCTCTCTCTCTCTCTCTCTCTCTCTCTCTCTCTCTCTCTCTCTGGCAGTCTATTACTGTTAGTTTAGGCTCTTGGTACAATGATTTAAATCAGTTCAAGCCAAGCCGCCCCTCCCCCACCCCCACCCCCTCCTCTCTTTTGATCCACAGGGCGTGTCGTTATGTTTGGCGGCTTGAATGGTAGACGTTGATCCGTCGTCATTTGTGATTGTTTTGACTGACAGATTGTTGGGGGGGGGGGGGGGGGATAAGTGCAGTTTAGAGGCCCCCTGTCTTCATGGGAGGTCTGAACAGAACGACACTTCCGCTTCCGGGCTGTTAAAAGCGCAGAACGCCGGCCCCCCTTGTGATACATCATCTCTCTCACCCAACTCTCTCGCACATGTCAAGCGCTTGCTTGCATGTTGGAAAGTCTTCTTTCTTTCTTTCTTTTCTTTCTTCTTCTTCTTTCTAAATCTTTTTCTTCTTTTTTAATATTAAGAATAATTATGAAGTTCTATTATAAATGGAATAGTCAAGTCAGATACAGCGAGGTCTTGTTGTACGCTTGCTCTGTGCTTACGTCTGCAACAAGTGTTGTGGGTCATGTTCGTATGAAATACTTTCATCGGAAGTCTGTTCGATCGATGGGCGGTTCAGGTCGAAGCCAGCTTTACGAATGTCAATCAACAATATGACGGTTGAACCGGTAGTCACGGACATGAACAGTTTGCGAACATCAACAAAAAGGTGGTGGTGGTGATGGTGGTGAAGGATGGGGGTGGGGGTGGTACGGTATGGAAGCGGGAGTGGGAGGGGGTGCGTTCCTTGGTTTACCATGAAAGCATTGCACCGACGCCCTCCTTGTCAGCTACTAGTAGCGGGAAGGTAAGGAACTTGCTCTGAAGTCGCCGGCCTGGGAACAAACAGCCCATGTCCCCCCCCCCCCCCCCCCCCCCCCCCCCCACACACACACAAAAAAAAAAGAAAGAAAGAAAGAAAGAAAAGCCTTGGTGACAAGATGATGGGAATCTCACTCGTACATCATCCCCCAGGTGGGAAAGAAGCCAAGACTTGACTAGTTGTGGTGTGTGATTCCCCTCCCTCAGACTGAGGGCGTGGTCAGGGGTATTGTCCACTGCCTCTTTGTTAGGCTTTTTGTTCCTCCGACAGCATTTTTTTTTTTGGTGTTCCCTTGCTGGGTGGGGGGGGGGGGGGGGATGATGTCCCACACAAGAACTAAACGTTTGGGATAGCCAGCCCTTTCTGGTGTGGCCAGGCTCCGTTGGTTGACCACGTGGTATTGGACTGTGGTGTTGTTGTTGGTGGTGGTGTTGTTGATGTTGTTGCTGCCCTTCTCACACCATCCTCTCCCCCTGCCACCCCCACCCCCTCCACCTGTCCCTGATCCTAATGGCCTATGTTTAGTCAAAGCAGGGCCGGATGAAAGGGAGGGGGAAGCAAAATTTTTGGACGCCCCCCCCCACACACACACATAAACACACACGCACACTCTCATCCCACTATTTCCACCACCCTCCTCCCCCCCCCCCCCCCCCCCTTCCCCAGCTGGCAGAAAATGGGATGTTCGGCACGTTTACCCCCTACATTGCCTCTGGGGGAGGATATCTAGGACTCCCCTCCCCCCCCCCCCCTTCCGTTTGGGGACACCACCCCCTCACCGGCGCCCCCATCTCGCATCACTGATTAGGCCCTGTAGAGTTTCTGTCTCTCTCTCGCTCTGTCTCTGTCTGTCTGTCTGTCTCTGTCTCTCCCTCTGTGTGTGTGTGTGTGAGAGAGAGAGAGAGAGGTCGTGCTAGCTTCGTTTCTCTCTCTCTCTCTCTCTCTCTCTCTCTCTCTCTCTCTCTCTCTGTGTCATGCTCACCTTCCTGCACCTGCTGAACTGAAGCCTGGGAGGTGGGAAGCGCGTGACGTGATAGGTCACCACTCTCCGCTTTCACTGCAAAGACCGCAAAGGAAGGGGGGGGGGGGGGGGGGGGGGGGGGGGGGGGGGGGGGGGGGGGTGACGGCTCTCTCTCTCTCTCTCTCTCTCTTATATATGTTTCTCTGTCTCTCCCCCCCTCTCTCTCTCTTTCTGTCTCCCTCCTTCTCCCTCCCGCCTCTCTGTGTGTCTATTCTATTTCTGTCTCCCCCCCTCCCCCCTCCTCCCCCCCCCCCCCCTCTACTTTCTCTGTGCGTGTGTGTTTGAGTGCATGCGTGTGTCTTGTGTTGTGGTGTGCATTGCTGTGTGCCAGTGTGTGTGTGTGTGTGTGTGTGTGTGTGTGTGCGCTTGCTTGCTTGCTTTCTTGGTTGCTCGGGTTCGGTTTTACACCACGTATGTTGTGAGTACACGTGCGCGAGCCGTCTCAGTCCAGGCTTGCCTGTTATCAAGCAGAAGCGAGCAGGTGCTTTCCCCGCCTTTAATTATGAAGAGTTCCACAGAGTAAGAAATTAGTTATTCTCGCCACCACCACCACCACAAACCAGTCGCTACCACCACCATCATCATCATCAACCTTGGGTCCCCCCCCCCCCCCCCCCCCCCCCCCCCCCCCCCCCCCCCGCTGTTGCAGTCTTTTTAGGGCGAGCTTCATTGAATTTTCAGTCCGGCTCTCCCCCCTCCCCCCCCCCCTCCCCTTCTATGCTGTGAGCCTCCCTTTGCTGCTGTGAACGGAGAACTCTCTCTCTCTCTCTCTCTCTGTCTCTCTCTGTGTCTCGGGAGTGGTTTCCCTTGTCTGGCTCCCAGCAAGACGTATTTCGGCCGCTCCAGTAACTTCCAATTTTGTGTTAACTGTAAATCGTCCAGCATGCCTGTTGAAGGTCTCCCTTAACTGTAAATCGTCCAGCATGCCTGGTGAAGGTCTCCCTTAACTGTAAATCGTCCAGCATGCCTGGTGAAGGTCTCCCTTAACTGTAAATCGTCCAGCATGCCTGTTGAAGGTCTCCCTTAACTGTAAATCGTCCAGCATGCCTGGTGAAGGTCTCCCTTAACTGTAAATCGTCCAGCATGCCTGGTGAAGGTCTCCCTTAACTGTAAATTGTCCAGCATGCCTGGTGAAGGTCTCCCTTAACTGTAAATCGTCCAGCATGCCTGTTGAAGGTCTCCCTTAACTGTTAATCGTCCAGCATGCCTGGTGAAGGTCTCCCTTCCTTTCTACTTTACAAGCGACACCCAGTGCTGCGCTGGAAGAAATGACATTGTCCTCGTACAAAATTGAGGGCAGAGGAAAACAAACAGTCGTTATCCTACGTTTGACTACAACTAGCGAACAGCCCCCTGCCACGCTAACCCAAGGCCACAGCATCGCGTATCGCCGTAAATGCCCGTCACAGCTGAACAGGGATAGACACAGAGACCTACAGAACAAGTCAAAAGAAAACTTATCGTCTCCATGCGGTTTATTTTTGCCGACACCACTTCGTTTATTTTACTATGTAGACAAAACGAGCGACAGCCCTAACTGCCTGTGGTGACATTTTTTACGTGTGACAACTATCGCCCTCCGTCTATAACTCGGCCTGCACCAGAAGACACACGGCACAGCGACAAGCAAAATGAGATCGACATGGAGCAGTGGGACAAAGAATCGGTGGCAGTTGTACATGATGAAGTGTCAATATTGAATTCTGGGTCAGTGAAGCCAAGTGCTGATCAAGACTGCGTTAATGAGTTTTGTGATGCGGTTTGTTAAAACAGGACGGGCCTCCAGTAAGCGCACAGACTATCAAACAATGCAAAACTGAAGACGCTGTGACAACTGGCTGTGATCATGATTTACAGAATAGAGATGGTGAACCCAAAGACGTTTTTCAGGTGAATGAACAACAGAACGACCCTCCAGAGAAAGCGACTGTCAGTAATATGATGTCGTTATCACAGACACACCACACATAGGACAAAGAGAAAGCGACTGTCAGTGATATGATGTCGTTATCACAGACACACACCACACATAGGACAAAGAGAAAGCGACTGTCAGTGATATGATGTCGTTATCACAGACACACACCACCCATAGGACAAGGAGAAAGCGACTGTCAGTGATATGATGTCGTTATCACAGACACACACCACACATAGGACAAAGAGAAAGCGACTGTCAGTGATATGATGTCGTTATCACAGACACACACCACACATAGGACAAAGAGAAAGCGACTGTCAGTGATATGATGTCGTTATCACAGACACACACCACACATAGGACAAAGAGAAAGCGACTGTCAGTGATATGATGTCGTTATCACAGACACACACCACACATAGGACAAAGAGAAAGCGACTGTCAGTGATATGATGTCGTTATCACAGACACACCACACATAGGACAAAGAGAAAGCGACTGTCAGTGATATGATGTCGTTATCACAGACACACCACACATAGGACAAAGAGAAAGCTGGAGGCTACGAGGAGTCGATGAAAAGTGTAGCTTGAGAGATGACTTGCAGGAAGGGAGAGAATGTGGGGGGGGGGGGGGGGGGGGGGGGGGGGGGGGGGGGGGGGGGGGGGGGGGGGGGAAGCAATAACAGAGAGGATTTCCAGTTGACCTCAAGGTCTTCAACATCGCAATTTCCCCCATTTTGTATCTGAAGGTTGGGAGGATTTGAAATGGGGGGAGGGGGGGGGGGGGGGGTGCTGAACAGGAGATGAGTTTTTTCAGACTTGGTCTCTAGTATTTCATCGGGGAGTATATGTCGGTGAACCAGATTCACTTCATTCTGTCAGCATCCTGGGTACTCTTTTGTGACAAACATTTTATTGTATTTTTTAAAGTAAACAGTAACACACACACACACACACACACACACCACACACACACACCACACACACACACACACACACCCACACAACACATAAATGAAGAAGAAAGGGGAGAGGGGAAGGTGGAGTGGGGTGGTGGGGGGGGGGGGGGGGGGGCACATACGAAAGGGGAGAATCAAAGATGATCATAATCCTGAAAACAACAGCAGCAACATCAATAGGAAAGGTAAGGTAATGTTGCTTATAGCCCGGGCGACCACAAAGGGCCACATAAGGGCTGTCGTAATAATAACAGTAAACGCATCACAATAACATTAATTTAACAGTACCTACAACAATGACAAGAACAACATGACTATCAAGTTGAAAAAAAAAAAAAAGAAGAAGTGGCGAAAACGCATGTGCAAATGCTTCCCTGGTACTTGGTAGTGGTGGAGAAGACCGTAGTAATCCCCCCTGTGCAGTGTGCGGATTCCTAACGACCCAGTCAAGCTGGTTTCCATGGCACAGCAGGTTTATAGAAGGCATGCACGCAAGGACACGTCGGCGGCGCTGCTGGATGTCCGCACACAAGTAGGGCTGGGCGATAATATCGATATGTAGTAAAATATCGGTACGGACATGCCACGATACGATATATCGATACGGGTTGCGGCGACCCGATATACCGTAACAGAAGCAAAACCGAAACTAGAACCGAAAGCACTGTTTCTAAGAATTTGTGGGCTCTTATGCGAACTGCACGGACTTCGTGTAGGCGTATGTGACAGCTATCTTCTCTTGTCAGCTGATATTTCGAGAAGGAGGATTCTTTTATTGTGTGTGTGAATGCTATGAAAATGTGTGCTTGGCATGCTTGTAATTTTGGTTTATAATATGAATCACTTTTAGTTTATTTTACTAGGTATTCAAGTACATGCACGCACAGATTTCATTCTATTTTGATACTACTTTTGATCCCGTTTCCTGAGAAAGGACTGTTAAGAAGACCACGTTGTACTTTATTGATTCTCAATCACTTTAGTGTTTAATTACCTAGTGATCTCAGTTAATGCCGTGAATGCATGACTGCGCATATGTACAGGTGTTTCTACTAGTTTGTAGTTTTGTACGTGCATAACATCTTTAAATGATCTTACTTGCAATGGTGCATTTTTTTTATTTATTAATTCGTTTTTGATGTGTACTAATTACGACGGGTATAGTATACACGCACAGAATAAACGTTTTATTTCTAGTCATTTGTGTTTGTACACTTGGAATAACATACTGCCACCACTATATTTTGTTTCTGTCTCTATGTAGACATTTTTTGATGCTTTTAGCTGTAACATTCATCATGAAGAAAGGTATTTGAAATTTGCCGATATATCGTTTGAAAATATCGATACGGCCAAAAAATATCGCGATAATATCGATACGTTTTTGCGACGATATCCCAGCCCTAACCTGTGCTGGTGTTTGTTATTGTTTTCCCTCACGCAGTGCATCTTATATCTTGACCGGAGAGAGAGAGAGAGAGAGAGAGAGAGAAGCGAGAGCGAGAGCGTGCATGTATGTGCGTGTGCGATAGAGAGGGTAATCGGATAGAGAGTGACCCACTGGGGAGAGATACAGAAGCACTGATACTTTGTTCAGCAGAGGCTTCTCATGAAGCGGTGATGGAATAGAATTCGAAGTTATACGACATCGGAAGTATAATTTCTCTCTCTCAGTCTCTCTCTCTCACACACACACACACACACACGCACAACACACACAAGCAGCCACGCACGCAACATTCTCTCTCTCTCTCTCTCTCTCTCTCTCTCTCTCTCACACACACACACACACACACACACACACACACATGCGCGTGCGCGCACGCATACATGCAACATCTTCTCTCTCTCTCTCTCTCTCACACAACACACACACACACAGCACGCACGCACCACCTTCTCTCTTTTCTCTCTCTCTCTCTCTCTCTCTCACACACACACACACACACACACACAAGCACGCACGCACGCACGCAGCATTTTCTCTCTCTCTCTCTCTCTCTCAACACACACACACACAGCATCCACGTCGCACGCAGCATCTCTCTCTTCTCTCTCTCTCTCTCTCATCTCTCTCTCTCCCTTCCACACACACACACACAAACACACACACACACATACACACGCACACAGGGGGGGGGGGGGGGGGGGGGGGGGGGGGGGGGGGGGGCCGATCTTTCGGAACTATGCGAGTCGCTTTACCATCCATCGTGATTGTTGTGGTCGCCATGGCAGCAGATACTTGCTTCCTTTTTGACCCTGCCGAAAGTGAAGTTTAATTTGATGCCGATGACACATTCACAATGAATGGTCGTCCGTTCTCTGTCTCGGTCTGTCTGTCTGTCTGTCTGTCTGTGCACACGCGCGTGTGTGTGTTTGTGTGTGTGCGTGCGTGCGTGTTTGTGTATGTGTGTTTGTGTGTGCGTGCGTGTGTGTGCGTGCGCGTGCGCGCGCGCGTGTGTGTGTGTGTGTGGTGTGTGTGTGTGTGGTGTGTGTGTGTGTGTGATTCAACCACAGGGAGCACGATTGGTCTTTCTCTGCCACCCTTCTATCCACCTTCTCTCCCCCCCTCCCCCTCACCCCCCCCCCCCCCCCACACACACACACACACAGACACCTCTCCTTTTCTGCCCCTTCGTTTTTTTCTTTTAATCTCCATGCGGTGTTTACCTTCAGTTCCCCTTCTTTCGGCTGTAGCCTCCTCCTCCTCCATCACTCTTACCCCCCCCCCCCCCTCCACACACCACACACACACACACACACACACACACACACACACACACACACACACACACACCCTCTTAATGCCCGAGTGACTCCTGAGAGACCTTGCTATTAGGAGTCATGAACTTTAAGCAAGCACGACCATTGATCCGAAAATCTGTTTCTACAAAACACCCCACCACCATCACCCCCCCTCCACCCCATCACCCCCACCCCCACCACTCCCTTTCCTTCCTCACACCCTGCTCTCAACCCTTTGCTATGAATAATGATGTTTTTTTTTTTTCTTTCTGTCTCCTCTGTATCCTCCCAAGTCGATGGCATTGCAGCGCACTATTCCATTCTGTAGCGTAACGCCAGCCTCGTTCTGTGTGTGTGTGTGTGTGTGTGTGTGTGTGTGTGTTGTGTGTGTGTGTGTGTGTGTGCGTGCGTGCGTGCGTGCGCCCGTGTTCTCCTTCTCTCAAATCTCCTTCATCGCCAGCCTGCCCCCCCCCCCCCCCCCGTCCTCTTTCGACCCCTCCCTTCCATTTCTCCAGGCAGCGCCCCCCCCCCCCCCCCCACCCCCCCCCCTCCTCTGCCCATTTCCCCTTCCCTTCCTGCTCACTGCTGATGGACTGTGGAGCCTTGTCATATGATGCAAGAGGCAGCGTGCTGGGTGATGCAAGAGATGGGAGGAGAAGTGTGTGTGTGTGTGTGTGTGTGTGTGTGTGTGTGGTGTGTGTGTGTGTGTAGCATGCGTGTGTCCGCGGTAATGTCTGTGTGCGTACACACATGCACGTTTGCCTACACACCTGCATTAATTACTCTTTTATTAGCATTGATCAGCAGTGAACGCCGGTGATCGGAGCCGAGTTTTTCCCCTATGTGCGTTTGTCTTTTTTCTTTTCTTTTGATAATGTGACCTTAAGTCATGCTTAGACGCCGTGTACGGTCGGTCTGTAGGGCGGGTGGGGGTGGGGTGGGGTGGGGGGTCTTCTGAACGAACAGAACATGCCCGGGCAGAAAGTGAAGGCAGGTTTGGCTGCTGGTGTATTGTTGGTGACCGTCTGACTGTGTTGAGAGTCAGGGTGTGGGGGCGTGGGTGGGTGAACCAACACAATCCATGGCAGTGTAGGCTGTAGTCAGGGTGTGGGGGCGTGGGGTGGGATGAACCAACACAATCCCATGGCAGTGTAGGCTGTAGTCAGGGTGTGTGGGGCCGTTGGGTGGGATGAACCAACACAATCCCATGGCAGTGTAGGCTGTAGTCAGGGTGTGGGGGCGTTGGGTGGGATGAACCAACACAATCCCATGGCAGTGTAGGCTGCAGTCAGGGTGTGGGGGCGTTGGGTGGGATGAACCAACACAATCCCATGGCAGTGTAGGCTGTAGTCAGCCTGTGTAGAGAGTCCGGGTGTGGGGGCGTTGGGTGGGATGAACCCACACAATCCCATGGCAGTGTAGGCTGTAGTCAGGGTGTGGGGGCGTTGGGTGGGATGAACACACACAATCCCATGGCAGTGTAGGCTGCAGTCAGGGTGTGGGGCCGTTGGGTGGGATGAACCAAAACAATTCCATGGCAGTGTAGGCTGCAGTCAGTAGTCATCCTCAGGCAGTGAACAGGCACTTGGGCGTGGTGCCTGCTTCCTCCCCGGCTTGTGGAGAGCTTCTGTCTGTCTGTCTGTCTGTCTGTCTGTCTCTCTGCCTCTCTCTCTCAGTCTCTCTGTCTGTCTGGCTCTCTCTCTCTTCTCTGTCTCTGTCTCTCTTTCTGTCTGTCTCTGTCTCTCTCTTTCTCTCTGTTTCTTTGTATTTGTATCTCTCTGTGTGTCTCTCTCTCTGTCTCTGTCTCTCTCTCTGTATGTCTGACTCTGTCTCTCTGTCTCTCTCCGTTAGTTTCTCTCTCTGTCTGTCTGTGTCTCTCTCTCTGTGGTATGGCGGGCCAAGTAATACGCCATTAAAAGGGGGGAGGGAGTTGGGGGGGGGGGGGGGGGTGTCAGAAGTCGGGTCTTGAAGCTGAAGAAAGAGAAAACGAGAGTGACGATGTTTGTAAAGAAACCCTTTGAAGAGAGAAACTGCGCGGGGGGGGGGGGGGGGGGGGGGGGGGGGGGGGGTTGTCCTGACCCGGAGGGAAAGGAACATGGTGTGGAAGAGAGTGTATGGCGAAATAGAATTCAGCCAGTCGGGAAGGCGAAGAGACGACGGTGTAGGATTCTAATCGCTCTTCAGCTGGGTTTTGGAGCGAGGCGTGGGAGGGGGATGAGCGAGTTGGATGCAAGAGGGATTTGCTTCAAAGCCATATTGCTGACGACTGTATGTGCCGTAGCCGCAGCTTTGGGGGCTTAGATTGATAGCACAGGCATTAAGTTCGTCACGGATTATCTATACTGCTGAGAGCCATATGGGTGTATCGGATACATCCGATGATTGTCTGTTTGGGTGATCTTTTCCTTGTGATGAATTCGGTCACATAGTGCACTTATTTCGTTATAAACTCAACTATTCCCCATCCCTTGCCCCCCCCCCCCCCCCCCCCCCCCCCACCCCATCAAATGTCCCAGGGTTCGGGAGAAGATAACTGTACCTCACACTTCCTTCTCACTGTGTTGAATGAACCAGTTCATCAGTTCAGTTCAGTGGTTTATTTAATGTCTGTTCATCGTCAGATTCTGTTAGACACTTAAAAAAAAACAAAACAAACAAAACAAAAACCTCCACACTCAGCTTATCATCCATGTAAGTACTTTCAAACCCACATCTGATTTATGCATATTTACATAAGTGAAATACCCTAGTGGTATGCAAAATTTTGATGAAGTTCAACCTGTGATTGCGAAATAACCTGTCGGCCGTGTCACACACACACACACACACACACACACACACACACACACACACACACACACACACAGAGTGATGGGGATGTAAGGGGGGGGGGGGGGGGCACAGAAAGAGACAGGCAGGCGGATGGATGGGGGTAGGAAGGGTTTGTGAGTTCGTGATCTTGCCCGTTGTTATCAGTTCTACGGATTTAAACACTCCCAACCCCCCCCCCCCCCCCCCACCCCTCCTCGTTTCACTTCTAGAGGTTCTCTCTCTCTCTGTATCTGTCTGTCTCTGTCTCTCTCTCTCTCTCTCCCTCCTTCTCCCCCCCCCCTCCCCCATGTCAACACCCCCATCTCTGGCCCCTGAAGGTTCTGCACAATAGCCTGTTTGACGGAGTGAGAAATTGTGTGGGTGAGAGAGAGAGAGAGAGAGAGAGAGAGAGAGAGGGGCGCTCCGGAAGAAGGGACTAGAGGTGGGTAGGCGATGTGGGTGTGTACAAAGATTTTTTTTCCTTTTTTTTGGGGGGGGGGGGGGGGGGGGGGGGGGAGGGAGATGTGGAAAGTCGATCAGGGTTTAAAAAAAAAAAGGAGGGGGAGGTGTGTGGTGGGGGGGGGGGGGGGGGAGTAACATCATAGTGCAAAGAGAGAGGTGGTCGCTTATTCAGTCATTGGTACTGCGTAGGGGGAAGACAAGCGAGACTGTGAAACAGGATGTGTGTGTGTGTGTGTGTGTGGTGTGTGTGTTGCGCGCGGCGCGCGTGCGTGCGTGGGGTGGTGAAAGGGGGGGACGAAGAAGAATTGATTGATTCAATCAATAGAAACGAACTGTGGTGCGGGTTGGCGGAGTGAGGAAGAGGAGGGGGGGGGGGGGGAGGGGTAAATTTGATTCAATCAATAAAGATGTTCCCCCCAAAAAGCTTAAAAAAGAAGAAAAAAAAAGTGGTTGGAAAAGGATGGCGAGTGGAGCTCAAATGTTGGAGAATTGGGACGTTTTGTGTTCGATTTTTTTTTTCGTTCTTTTTTTTTTTTTTTTTTTCTTTTTATTTCGATTTTTCTTTCTTTTTTTTTTTTTTTTTTTTTTTATTTCCTGGGCAGAATCTGGCATCGAGTACTTTCTTTTTATAGAAAATGTTTTAACATTAACTACAATAGATTTCCATTAATATCATTTCCCTTGTGTGCGCGGCGCGCGCGCGTGTGTGTGTGGGGCGCGCGCGCCGCCGCACGCACGCAGCACGCACGCACACACACCTACCTCTCCTCATAGCCTTTCACCAAAATTGAATTGACAACATATGATTTGTGAAAGCGCTGTGTGTGTGTGTGTGTGTGTGTGCGCGTGCGCGGCGGCTTGGGGAGGGGGGGGGGGGGGGGGGCGTTAGCGATCTACGCGTAAATGCAGCGCAACCTCAGGCAATGCATCTTTCTGTGAATGTTGTCTTTGGCTGGACAGGGGATTATCGATAAGTACATGTGTGACTGACTGGAAACCCGAGATCTTCGTGGATGAAGCTCAGAACATGGCAGGCATTCAACCCTTTTAGGACTTGACGACGACGTATTTCAAACTGCTTACCACAGCGAAATATTCGTAAAGACAAAGAAGTCCGCCCCGATACACAAAAGTACATGCAACACCTGTGCGGAAATGCGCCCGCGTGCGTGCCGTTTGGTGTTGTTGTGTGTGTGTGTGTGTGTGTGTGTGTGTGTGTGTGTTAGCATGTGCTAAATGTGTGTGTGTGTGTGTGTGTGTGTGTGTGTGTGTGTGTGGTGTTAGCATGTGCTAATTTCGAATCGAAATTCAAGCAAACCTGGACACTCGATGCTCCCCGACGATGGTTACTTAACGTACTTTGTGTGTGTGTGTGTGTGGTTGTGCGCGCGCGCGCGCGCGTGGTGTGTGCGTGGTGTGCGTGCGTGCGTGCGTGCGTGTGTGAAGGGGGAGGTGTGTGTTGTGTGTGTGTGTGCGCGCGCGCGCGTGCGCGTGCGAGTGCGTGTGCGTGCGTGGTGTGTGTGTGTGTGTGTGGTGGGGGGGGGGGGGGCGTGCGTGTAGTTCGCGTGTCGCACGCGCGTGTGTGTGGTGCATGCGTGTGTGTGTGCATGCGCGTGCGTGCTGCGCGCTTCCTGTTCTGAGTGCTCTTGGCTCTGAGATAGAAAGTGCGGACAGACATTTCCATGCTGATGATGATGATGTGATGATGGTGATGATGATGATGGTGGTGGTGGTGATGATGATGATGATGATGATGAGCGGTATGAGGAGGGGCGATGATCGTGTTTTGCCATGCTGCGCGCTGATGATGATGATGGTGATGATGATCATGATGATCATGATGATGATGGTGATGATGATGATGGTGATGGTAATGATGATGGGCGGTGTGAGGTGGGGCGATAATCGTGTTTTGCCATGCTGATCATGATGATCATTATGATGATGGTGATGATGATGGTGATGGTGATGGTGATGATGTGATGGTGATGATGATGGTGTGATGATGATGGTGATGGGTGGTGCGAGGGGGGCAATAATGGTGTTTTGCCATGTTGATCATGATGGTGATGATGATGGTGATGGTGATGGTGATATGATGGTGATGATGGTGATGGTGATGGTGATGATGATGGTGATGGATGATGTGTGATGAT
>CM065744.1:6883457-6893457 GCA_033310375.1 Conus canariensis | reverse complement strand
CCGACCATGTCCACACTTCCTTCCTACCGACCATGTCCACCACTTCCTTCCTACTGACCATGTCCACCACTTCCTTCCTACATGTCCACCACTTCCTACCGACCATGTCCACCACTTCCTACCGACCATGTCCACCACTTCCTTCCTACTGACCATGTCCACCACTTCCTACCGACCATGTCCACCACTTCCTTCCTACCGACCATGTCCACACACTTCCTTCCTACCGACCATGTCCACCACTTCCTACCGACCATGTCCACCACTTCCTTCCTACTGACCATGTCCACCACTTCCTACCGACCATGTCCACCACTTCCTACCGCACCATGTCCACACACTTCCTACCGACCATGTCCACCACTTCCTCTCCCTACCGACCATGTCCACCACTTCCTTCCTACCGACCATGTCCACCACTTCCTACCGACCATGTCCACCACTTCCTACCTACCGACCATGTCCACCACTTCCTACCGACCATGTCCACCACTTCCTTCCTACCGACCATGTCCACCACTTCCTACCGACCATGTCCACCACTTCCTTCCTACCGACCATGTCCACCACTTCCTCCTACCGACCATGTCCACCACTTCCTCCTACCGACCATGTCCACCACTTCCTTCCTACCGACCATGTCCACCACTTCCTACCGACCATGTCCACCACTTCCTTCCTACCGACCATGTCCACCACTTCCTTCCTACCGACCATGTCCACCACTTCCTTCCTCACCATGTCCACCACTTCCTTCCTACATGTCCACCACTTCCTACCTACCATGTCCACCACTTCCTTCCTACCGACCATGTCCACCACTTCCTTCCTACCGACCATGTCCACCACTTCCTTCCTACCACCATGTCCACCACTTCCTTCCTACCGACCATGTCCACCACTTCCTTCCTACCGACCATGTCCACCACTTCCTTCCTACGACCATGTCCACCACTCTTCCTAACGACCATGTCCACCACTTCCTACCGACCATGTCCACCACTTCCCTACCGACCATGTCCACCACTTCCTACCTACCATGTCCACCATTCCTTCCTACTATGTCCCCACTTCCTACCTACCATGTCCACCACTTCCTTCCTACCGACCATGTCCACCACTTCCTTCCTACCGACCATGTCCACCACTTCCTTCCTACCGACCATTCTCTCTGTGTCTCCTTTTGAAAATGCTCCCAGACTTTCTCAGCTTGGTGCTAACGAGCACTACCTGTTACGTGTATTTCTTTTAAATGTATGGTGCTCAGAGTTACGTATTGTTTGTCCCCCCCCCCCCCCCCCCCCCCCCCTTAACACTGTGATGTGCGTGTGCCTGTGTATCTTTATTGCGTGTGTATGAATACATCACACATGTAGATCTGGTCGTGGTGCAAGAGAAGTAGGTCGTAAGATAGAAGCAGCTGCAGTTCAGAGACTGTGCTAAAGGGAGAGAAGTAGGAGGGAAGGGAGAAGGAGGGAGAGAGAAGAGAAGAGTAGGAGAGAAGGGAGAGGGGAGAAGAGGAGAAGTAGAAGGGAAGGGAGAGGGGAGAAGAGGAGAAGTAGAAGGGAAGGGAGAGGGGAGAAGAGGAGAAGTAGAAGGGAAGGGAGAGGGGAGAAGAGGAGAAGTAGAAGGAAGGGAGAGGGGAGAAGAGAAGGAGGGGGAAGGGGAGAGGGGAGAAGTAGGAGGGAAGGGAGAGGGGAGAAGAGGAGAAGTAGGAGGGAAGGGAGAGGAGAGAAGAGGAGAAGTAGGAGGGAAGGGAGAGGGGAGAAGAGAAGTAGGAGGGAAGGGAGAGGGGAGAAGAAGAGAAGAGTAGGAGGGAAGGGGAGAGAGGAGAAGTAGGAGGGAAGGGAGAGGAGGAGAAGTAGGAGGGAAGGGAGAAGAGGAGAAGTAGGAGGGAAGGGAGAGGGGAAGAGAGAAGAGGAGAAGAGGGAGGGAGAGGAGAGGGGAGAAGTAGGAGGGAAGGGAGAGGGGAGAGAAGAGGAGAAGTAGGAGGGAAGGGAGAGGAGAAGAGAGGAGAAGTAGGAGGGAAGGGAGAGGGAGAAGTAGGAGGGAAGGGAGAGGGGGAAGAGGAGGGGGAGAAGAGGAGAAGTAGGAGGGAAGGGAGAGGAGGAGAAGTAGGAGGGAAGGGAGAGGGGAGAAGTAGGAGGGAAGGGAGAGGGGAGAAGTAGGAGGGAAGGGAGAGGGAGAAGAGGAGAAGCGGAGGGAAGGGAGAGGGGAGAGAAGTAGGAGGGAAGGGAGAGGGGAGAAGAAGAGAAGTAGGAGGGAAGGGAGAGGGGAGAAGAGAGTGACAGGGGCTAATAGAAAGAACATACCCATGCTCAGCTTCTCTTCTCTCTCTCTCTCTCTCTCTCTCTCTCTCTCTCTCTCTCCTCTCTCACACACACACACACACACACACACACACACACACACACACACAGAGTCATGTGTCAACACACAGACTGATGGGTCAGGGGTTTTTCATAGTGTTCAGTCCTTCCTATGGGGCTGACCTGTGAACGAATTTTGAGCATTTCCTTCCCCCCCACCCTCACCCTCTGCCCTCCTTCCCCTTTCTTCTCTTTCCCCCTCTTCTCCCGCTTCTCCCCCCCCCCCCCCCCCCCCACCCCCCCTGACTTTTATAATAGACCCATAGGAGCAAAACCAATACAGGACATGCACAAAAACGGTATCACTGAAAGAAAGAAACAGAGAAAAATTCTAAGCACCGCTACGTTATACGATGCTAAGCTGATTTCTCCATGTGGACACCACCACCACCACCACTAACAACAACAGACAGACCAAGCAAACAACAGTCGGTCAGAAATCAACAAACACCCCAGGCGCACAGATTGACGTGCTCCGGAGCTTTTGGGGTGGTGGGGTGGGGGGGGGGGGGGGGGGGGGACTCTAGCAGTCCATCCTCGGACGCACGCGTTCACATCCTCTTCCCCCCCCCCCCCCCCCCCCCACCTCGTCGCACGCGCGCTCCTCGTTCCACGGCCCACTAACGCAACACGCACCACACACATCATCAACGGAACAGGGGAGGAGGAATAGTTCAAGGAGAAGAGGAGGAGAGGAGAGGAGGGAAGGAGGGAGGGGTGGGGGGGTGTGTGGGAGGGACGAGAGAGGTTTATGCTTGCAGCGGGAGTAGAGAGAGAAAGAGAGAGACGAGGCCGCGCTGTGAAGGCACTGGGTTGACCCACTTTCCTCGTCCCCTACCCCTCCCGCCTCTCCTGCCTCCCCCCCCCACCCCCCTCCTCCACCGTTCCTCCTACCCTCCCCTCTTTCACTCACAGTTTGCTGTTGTTTTTTTTTTTTTTTCTCTCTCTCTCCCTTCCCCCTTGCGCTGCTGCTGCCTTCTTCACAAACAACCCCCCACTCTCCTCCACTCTCCTCCACTCTCCCCCACTCTCCTCCACTCTCCACTTCCCCTTATCTCCTCCACTCTCCTCACTCTCCTCCACTCTCCTCCACTCTCCCCCACTCTCCTCCACTCTCCTCCACTCTCCCCTATCTCCTCCACTTCCTCTCTCCCACTCTCCCCACTCTCCTCCACTCTCCTCCACTCTCCTCCTCCCTCTGTCCCCTCCACACTCCCCACTCTCCTCCACTCTCCTCCACCTCCTCCTCCCTCCTGTCCCCTTCACAAACAACCCCCCACTCTCCTCCACTCTCCTCCACTCTCCTCCTCCCCTCCTGTCCCCTTCACAAACAACCCCCCACTCTCCTCCACTCTCCTCCACTCTCCTCCTCCCCTCCTGTCCCCTTCACAAACAACCCCCACTCTCCTCCACTCTCCTCCACTCTCCTCCTCCCCTCCTGTCCCCTTCACAAACAACCCCCCACTCTCCTCCACTCTCCTCCTCTCCTCCCCTCCTGTCCCCTTCACAAACAACCCCCCACTCTCCTCCACTCTCCCCACTCTCCTCCTCCCCTCCTGTCCCCTTCACAAACAACCCCCCACTCTCCTCCACTCTCCTCCACTCTCCTCCTCCCCTCCTGTCCCCTTCACAAACAACCCTTACTCCTCCACTCTCTCCTCCCTCTCCTTCACAAAACCCCTATCCTCCACTCTCTCTCCTCCCTCCTGTCCCCTTCACAAACAACCCCCTTATCTCCTCCACTCTCCTCTCCTCCCCTCTGTCCCCTTCACAAACAACCCCCTTATCTCCTCCACTCTCCTCTCCTCCCCTCCTGTCCCCTTCACAAACAACCCCCTTATCTCCTCCACTCTCCTCTCCTCCCCTCCTGTCCCTTCACAAAACACCCCCTTATCTCCTCCACTCTCCTCTCCTCCCCTCCTGTCCCTTCACAAACAACCCCCTTATCTCCTCCACTCTCCTCCTCCCCTCCTGTCCCCACTCTCTCTCCCTTTCACTTTCCGCCGCCTTCTCTTTCTCCCTCCTCTCCTCCTCATCTTCCACACACACACACACACACCTTTCGCACTTTTGTTTCTTCTCCCTGTACTGGAGTAGCCAGCCCACCACCACCCCCGTGCCCTCGTTCTTTTTTTTTTTTTTTCTCCTGGACCCCCCCCCCCTTCTCTCTTCGCTCTTCTCTCTCTCTCTTCTCTCTCTCTCTCCTTTTCTACCAATGCGGAAGAGTACTGTGGCCTCAAGGAGTTTATGGTAACTGTTTTCTCGCTATATTCACGCTTATTAAACGGTGTTTTCACTCGGTAATCTGTGGTAATTACATATTTGAGGCGTGAAAACAAGCTAATTGTGCTAACAGTTCACTTAAAGCCAGTTTCGTGTGTGTGTGTGTGTGCGTGTGTGTGTGTGTGTGTGTGTGTGTGTGTGCGTGCGTGTGTGTGTGTGTGTGTGTGTGTGTGTGTGTGTGTGTGTGTGTGTGTGATAATTAGCAGTGTAAAAAGTGATAACTCGGCGCTGAAAACAGTTTTCACCTGGGAAAGTGGCCATCATAATGATATCGAAATTGTTGAACTTCCACGTTGATAATTTTCTCACGGAAAGGATAGTGCTGGTATGAAAAAAACAAACAAACAAAAAAAACCCAGGCTGGTGACAAGAAGATGAGAATCAAAGCTAGCAGCTATCCAAGCTCTTGTTGTCTTCCTCTGAAAAAAAAACCCACACAACTAAACTCCTGGGAGTGAGTTGGTTTGGGTGTTTTTCACGTGAGAATCATTCTGGCCTTTTGCAAGGAGGATTCTCCCTACTGAGTTATGTATGTATGACGACGACTCCGACTTTACTCCAAGCATAGCAGCCCCTGACCTCTTTTTTTTTTTTTTTTTCTCTGGTAACTGCTCACCCCCCCCCCCCCCCCCAAGCCTCTCTTACCTCCCCTACCCCCTACTCCCTCCCCCCACTGCTCTCTCTCCTCCTGCTGTGTCCCTCATATCAGTGGAGTGCTGCCTACACTGTGCGTCCTGTGTGGCGGTGGTCCGCTCTTGTAGTGTTGGGAGGAAAGGGGAGGCAGGCAGGCAGGCAAGGCAAAGCGGCAGCACTGCGCGCCCAAACTTACCCCCCCCCCCCCCCATCCTTCTCTCTCCCCCTTTTTATTTTCCTCGGCTCCCTCCTTCCTCCCCCCTCCCCCTTCCCTGCTCTTCTGTCCTGCCTACACACCCTGGGCACACTCTCACGTCACATGTCATCAGACCAGGAGAAAATTCGACCCCCCCCCCCCACCCCCCAGTAGTTGGCCAACCCAGCTAGTAGCATGTTGCAAGGAGGGCTTAATAAATTGGAGATTAAAAGTCCCTACCCTACACTACCATAGATGGTCCTGAACAGGAAATGGACCTTTGAGAGAGAGAGAGAGAGAGAGAGAGAGAGAGAACAAAATCAAGAACAAAAATATTTCACCTATAAGCAATCAAATAATGATTTAATGTATGACTGCGGACAATGCACAAAATAGACCAAACAATTTTGAGTGGTCGTGCATGCCTGTTTGTGTATAGAAAGTCCATGGGGTATGTCTGTATGCGAAGACTTGTATGATACGTTTCACACACACACACACACACACACACACACACACACACACACACACACTCACTCACTCACTCACAGAGACCTCATGGAGTGTGAATGTGTTTTGTTCTTGTGTGAATGAAACCAGTAGTGACAAAGCAGAATGATTAGACTAGGGTGTTTGTTTTTCCCCCTGTTGTTAAGACCCTTTCTTTGTGACACACCTCACCTCTCATTTTGTCGTCATTGTTGTCTTTATGTGTTTGTTTCCTTTCTGTCTCTGTCTCTCTGTCTGTCTCTCTCTCTCTGTCTCTGTCTGTGTCTGTCTCTCTGTCTCTCTCTCTCTCAACCTTGGTGTGAAAATGAAGCGGCTTAATGCATGCAGCACTTTGTCTGTCCCTAATTGTGAAGGCAGCCAGCAAAGGACAATGGGAAACAATGCACACCTGTTCATCTGCACGCAGGTGGGTTTTTTTTTTTTTTTTTTTTTTTTTTAAAGTGACCAGCTTGTTTTCCTAAACAATCAACTTGCTGCACCACATTGTCCAAAAACAGGACCAAAATTAATGTGAAGGTTATTACACAGATTATGTGCAAGGTAGTTTCTGTCACTAGTGTGTGTGTGTGGAGAGAGAGAGAGAGAGAGAGAGAGAGAGAGAGAGTGTATGTGTTTGCTTGTGCATGCTCTTGTGTGTGTATGTGTGTGCGTGTGTGTGTGGTTTCACAGCGCGTGGTCATGCCCTAGCAGTTCTGTTCACTACAGCTGTAATCACACTCGCATGCAAGTCCTCTTCTTCAGCTTTCAGTTCAAAAGAGATAAAAAGTTAAGAAACTAAAGAGGCCATTGTCAAGAGCTAAAAGCTGTTTGTTACTCTGTGTGTGTAAAGGGGGGGGGGGGGGGGGGGAGGGGGGATGTGGGTGCTTGCGTGTGTGTTTTCAGGACAATAATAGCCCAGCCTCTCATCCCCTTCCTTTTATTGTGTTCGTTTGTTTCAAAACCTGGTGACTCCCTGTAAGAGCTGTTGTTAAACAAAAACGGGTTTTTTTTTTTGTTTTCTTTTAAGAGTACAGACGATTCCAAAGTACACCAGGTTTCAGGTAAGTACCCCTTTCACAGAGGGAAGAAAAAAGATTCAAACGGCAGGTGTCTGTAATTAAAAGGTTCAATAGCCACAGGTAAAGAGGACATCCTTGACCCATACGTGGGGGGGGGGGGGGGGGTCAGGTGTGAAAGGGAAATGTGTTTGTAGTCAAAAGGTACTATAGCCACAGGTAAAGAGGACATCCTTGACCCATATGTTTGGGGGGTTCAAAGGCTTGTAAGGGAGGTAGTAAGGGGGGGGGGGGGGGGGAGGAACACAAGTCAGGAGCAAAGAGTGTTACTGGTGAGCTCAGCTGGTCAGTAACCCGAATCTTGTGGAGTCTGTCCAGCGGGGAGAGCGATGAAGAATGGTGCATCGGAGTGACCTTTCTTTGGATCTCCTCAGATACCTAATTCCTCCCTTTCTTTGTATGAATATGGCCCTCTCTGACAAGCCATCTGGAATCTGTTCTGTGCGCTAAAGAAGATAATAATGCTTCTCAAAGAACAATCATAATAAAAGAAGATAATAACGCTTCTCAAAGAAGAATCATAATAAAAGAAGATAATAACGCTTCTCATGTTGGGTTCAGAGTGAAGTGTGGTGCTGATATTAGTAATAGAACGCCGTGCATATGGTCATCCATGAGATCAGCTGGATCGAATGTTGGGGAAATGTGTGTGTGTGTGTGTGTGTGTGTGTGTGTGTGTGTGTGTAGGGTTGGTTGGGGGGCGGAAATTGTTTTTACTGTTGATGGCTGTGCTCGGCTGTTAAGTTTGCTGAAGCTGAAAGGCATCCACAACACGGTGAAGATCAGTTTACTAGATGATGTCTGTTGTGAACTCTGTGTTTTGTGTGTGTGTGTGTGTGTGTGTGTGTGTGTGTGTGTGTGTGCTTCAGTTTCTTTCTTTTTTGAAAAAAAATTTTGAGAAACTTTTCAGCACTGACAACAGACAGAAGGACATAACATAACAGCATATAAATGAATGTACCAAATCAGAGGGAAGGGGAGGAGGATCTAAAACAATAACATAGACACAGGATGAAGGACCACACACACACACACACACACACACACACACACACACACACACACACACACACACACAGTCGCATGCACACACACACACACACACACACACACACACACACACACACACACACGCACAAAGACACACACACGTGCACACACACACAGTCTCTCTCTCTCTCTCTCTCTCTCTCTGTCTCTCTCTCTCTCTCTCTCTCTCTCTCTCACACACACACACACACACACAGAGTTCAATGGAATAATCTAGAAAGGAGGAAGGAAAAAACATTTACAAACATCACTTGAGGAACATGTACTTCCAACATGTCTGAGTCGGATCATGCTGAATGCCTAGAACTACACACGTAGGGACAGATTTTCTTTGATTTCACGTGGCTGGTTATCACCACCAACTACTTGTTGATCGCTTTGCGTTTTTTTTTCCCCTCCTCCTCTTTTTCTTCATTTCATGAGTATTTCTTCAGTTTATGTTTGTTCTGTAAATTCACCATGTAGGCGAGAGGACCCCAGCATGAGTTCGTGTGTGATCATGTGACTGGCGAAAGATGAAATCACCTGATCAAGAAGTGAAATATTGGTGTCAAAACAAACTAACAAACCAACTGTAGCCGAAAAAAGCCAGTGAAAGTAACCTCTTAGGGCCCATCACACAATATACAGTTTTACAGTGTTTTGATAGAAAAGGTCATGGATGCCCAGACATTTTTCTAGACTGTTGATGTAAATGACGAAAAGGAGAGAGAGAGGGAGGGGGGGGAGGTGGTGGTGGTGGTGGGGGGGGGGGAATGATGGGGGATGGTGGGTGAGTGGGTGGAGGGCGGGATGTGTGTGTGTGAAGATGACTGCCCTGCTTTATTAATTTAAAAATGTCTGATACTTCATGGACCATCTCGTTATATACCACTGTCGGTGAATGAACTGTGGAACGTGCAACTTATATTGTATTTATATAATCGATGAATTCTCTCTCTCTCTCTCTCTCTCTCTCTCTCTCTCCTCTCTCTCCCCCCCCTCACACACACAACACACACACACACACACACACACACAGAGCTTTTCGATGTATTTTATGCCGATTTCGGTTGTCGCAAATGAAGGAACATGATGTACACGCTAAGGAATTTGAAATGTATGTTAAAATAAAATTGATATTTTGGAAGCGGGATTGGGTGTTTGACATCTGATGGCAGAATGAACAAAGAGTGAGGGGTATGACATCTGATGCCAGAATGAACAAAGAGTGAGGGGTATGACGGCTGATGGCAGAATGAACGAAGAGTGAGGGGTATGACAACTGATGGCAGAATGAACAAAGAGTGAGGGGTATGACATCTGATGGCAGAATGAACAAAGAGTGGTGGGCATGACATCTGATGGCAGAATGAAGAAAGAGTGATGGGTATGACATCTGATGGCAGAATGAAGAAAGAGTAGTGGGTATGACAACTGATGGCAGAATGAACAAAGAGTGGTGGGTATGACATCTGATGGCAGAATGAACAAAGAGTGAGGGGTATAACATCTGATGGCAGAGTGAAGAAAGAGTGATGGGTATGACATCTGATGGCAGAATGAAGAAAGAGTGAGTGGTATGACATCTGATGGCAGAATGAAGAAAGAGTGAGTGGTATGACATCTGATAGCAGAATGAACAAAGAGTGGTGGGTATGACATCTGATGGCAGAATGAAGAAAGAGTGATGGGTATGACATCTGATGGCAGAATGAAGAAAGAGTGATGGGTATGACATCTGATGGCAGAATGAAGAAAGAGTGAGGGGTATGACATCATCTGATGGCAGAATGAACAAAGAGTAGTGGGTATGACATGTGATGGCAGAATGAACAAAGAGTGGTGGGTATGACATCTGATGGCAGAATGAACAAAGAGTGATGGTATGACATCTGATGGCAGAATGAACAAAGAGTGGTGGG
>CM065744.1:6865957-6878457 GCA_033310375.1 Conus canariensis | reverse complement strand
TCTCTCTCTCTCTCTCTCTCTCTCTCTCTCTCTCTCTCTCTCTCTCTCTCCCCCCTCCCCTTCCCGTCTCCTTCCCTCCCTCCCTCCCTGGTATCCTGTATGTGCACACACGGGTGGAAGCTTGCATGTTCGTATGCTGTGTCCATGCAGGTAGATACTACATGCAAATGGATGATAACTCACATGATGGGAAATGAGGAACTGAAGTGGGTCACCCGCTTGAAGGCCACCTAGGATCAGTATGGTGGGGATGGCGGTCATCTACAGAAAAAAATGTGTTTAGACACATGTACACATACATTCTCTCTCTGTCTCTCTGTCTCTCTCTCTCTCTCTCTCTCTCTCTCTCTCTCTCTCTCCACACGCGAATGTGCATGGGCGTGCATGCATGCACACAAACACAAACGCGTGTGCACAGACACACACACACACGCACACGCACTCTCTCTCACACACACACTTATGCATGAGGACACAAGCACACACACACACACACACACACACACACACACACACACACACACACACACACACACACACACACACACTATCTCTCTCACACACACACACACACACACACACACCCCTTAAACACACACCTAAAGACACCCCCCCCCCCCCCCCCCCCCACACACACACACACAAACACAAACAAACAAACAAACAAACAAACAACATGCGCATGCACACACTCATAATAATGACGCACGCACGGCCTTCAGCCAAACATAACGATGGAAACCTTGAACATCTTAAAGAAAAATGAATGAATAAATAAATAAATTAAAAAAAATGGTAAGTGGCACAGTCTGGGTTTTGTTCACACGCTGAAATGGGATCACACAGTTTACCAGAGTGCCAAAGTTGAAATGTAGGCCAGATCATAAGGGGTGATGTGTGGGGAGAGGGATAGAGGGGGGTTGAGGAGGAGGAGGAGGAGGGTTGGGGGGGAGGGATAAAGGGGAGTTGAGGAGGAGGATGAGGGTTGGGGGGAGGGGGACTAGAGGAATAGAGGTCAGAGGAAAGAGCAAAGTCAAAAGGAAAAACTCTATGAACATTGGTGACAACAGAGTTTTAGAGAGTGTGTGTGTGTGTGTGTGTATGTGCGCGCGTGTGTGTGTGTGAGAGAGAGAGAGACAGAGAGAGAGAGAGTGTGTTTGTGTGAGAGAGAGAGAGACTGCGTGTGTTTGTGAGACTCTGTGTGTGTGTGTGAGAGAGAGAGAGAGAGACTATGTGTGAGAGAGAGACTATGTGTGAGAGAGAGAGACTGTGTGTGTGAGAGAGAGTGTGTTTGTGTGAGAGAGAGAGAGACTGCGTGTGTTTGTGAGACTCTGTGTGTGTGTGTGTGAGAGAGAGAGAGAGACTATGTGTGAGAGAGAGGACTGTGTGTGAGAGAGAGACTGTGTGTGTGTGAGACTGTGTGTGTATGCACATGTGAGTGTGTGTGTGTGTGTGTGTGTGAGAGAGAGAGAGAGAGAGAGTGTTTGTGTGAGAGAGAGAGAGAGAGACTGCGTGTGTTTGTGAGACTCTGTGTGTGTGTGTGTGTGGAGAGAGAGAGAGACAGAGAGAGAGAGAGTGTGTTTGTGTGAGAGAGAGAGAGAGACTGCGTGTGTTTGTGAGACTCTGTGTGTGTGTGTGTGAGAGAGAGAGAGAGAGAGACTATGTGTGAGAGAGAGACTGTGTGAGAGAGAGACTGTGTGTGTGTGAGACTGTGTGTGTATGCACATGTGAGTGTGTGTGTGTGTGTGTGTGCGCGCGCACGCGTGCGCATGTGACTGTCAGTCTCTCAGTGTGTGTGTGTGTGTGTGTAAACATGAATGTTTTTTAACTGTCTGAGAGGTTTCGAGTACTTAATTCTTAAGTAGGCCAAGGAATCATGGAAAGAAGAATGATGAATGTCTTCTATAAAAGATGGGCGAAGTGTTGGAACGTAGAGGCCAATGTCTCAACTTGATGAGAAGAAAATGAAAAAGTTAAAATGAGGAGGATAACTCACATGCTCTGATAGTGAGCGAGTTGGGGGGGGGGGGTGGGGGGGGGGGGGGAGCAGTTTCCCAACCCATCAGAGGAAGGTTTGTGGGATCTCAAACTGTTTCACTTTGTTAGAGCACCCTCAAGCCCACAGAGAAAGAGACAGTGTAAAGGCAAAGACTGTGGCGGTGGTGGTAGCTCAAGTTGGCTGGTGGTGGTGGAGGTGGTGGTGGTGGTGGAGGTGGTACAGCTTTGAAAGGTCAGTGACCTCGCCTGCAGCCTGGCCCTGCCCACCTCTGTCCACTCGGCCACGGCCTTATAGGTCAAGGCCACACGCGTGGGGGTCAAACTGCCATTAGTCCCTTTCCACCTTCACCTCCCCCCCCCCCCACTTTTCACCCTCCTCCCAGCTGCCTCTCTCTCTCTCTCTCTCTCTCTCTTTCTCGTGCGCACGCTCTCTCTCTCTCTCTCTCTCTCTCTCTTCTCTCTCTAGCTGGGGGAGATGTCTGAGTCATCTACTACACGGCACACACTGCCTACGTCATATCGCGCTCGCACTCGAGCAGATACACTTCCACAGAGGTTCGTTGGTATACACGTACATACATAACTTACCAACAGACCCCCGTGCACGCACGCACACACACACACACACACACACACACACACGCACCACACACACGCACACACACAATCATACACACATGCACAAACTCATACACTCACACACGCACACGCACGCGTGCACACACACACACTCTCTCTCTCTCTCTCTCTCTCTCTCTCAAGAGCGAGATAGAGACAGAGAGCAAGTGGGGAGCGAGCTGAGGGAGACACACCACCACAGCTCCAATACCAGTTCAGTTGGCTGGTTGGTATGGCAGGCCCGCCTTCATTTAAATGGGAGAGCATGTTTGGAGAGAGCAGGAGTGGTGGTGGTGGTGGTGAGAGAGGGGGGGGGGGGGGTAAAGGAGGAGGGAAGGAGGTCGCAGGGTGTGGGAGGGAGAGAAGGAAGGAGAGGAAGAGAGAAGGTGACTGACTATTGATTGACCGGTTCAGTGGCCGAGTGCACCAGCATCGATCTCTTCTAAGGTTACACACCTTACAATGTACGAACACGTGCACTTCTAAATCGACTTGTGTTTTTTAACACCCCCCCAACCACATCCACACCCCCCTTTTATTTGTTTTCTTCCTGTGCCCAGAGAATGTGTTGGGTGGTCGTGATGCACTAAATGGCCCTCTGGCACGCCCTCTCTTGGTTGAAGAATTGGAGTCACGGCAGTTGTAACATTTCTGGGCAGCAATTTCATTTACTCCAGACATTGTTGTTGTTTTCTTACCCCCCTTTGAAATACAATTTTTTAAAGAAAAGAAAAAGAGGTAAACTTTTTACTCCATTGTTTGCTGATCCCCCTGTGAAGGTTTTTCTTTGGTTGTGTTTTGTTGCTGATACTGAGGGTCTTTCTGCTTGTGTGGCTTTTCAAAGACAAGTCATGTTGCTTACAGTCAATCTCTGTCGACCTTGACAGTGAATGGTTGTCCGTTCTCTCTCTTGTCTCTCAGTCCGTCTCTCTTGCTCTCTCTCTCTGTGTCTCTGTGCTGAAAATGTCTGTGTGTGTAAACTGGGAGCAAGAACTTGCTTTAATAGCAGGACCCTCTTCACAGTCTACAGGTGTCTACCCAGAGGCTGTCAGTCTGGTAGTTTTCAGCCAGTCGGATATGAACAGATGCTTTCTGTGCTGCCTGTTTCTCTTTCACAATGAGTGCGATACGTTATCTCCCCAGTGTTGAGATGGCCCTCCAAAGGCCAGGTGCAGTGGGGTTTTGCTCTAGGATCAAACTGGAACTGAACGGTAGCTGATGTCTGTGCATTCATCTGATGACTAGGATCAAACTGGAACTGAACGGTAGCTGATGTCTGTGCATTCATCAGATGACTCTAGGATCACACTGGAACTGAACGGTAGCTGATGTCTGTGCATTCATCAGATGACTCTAGGATCAAACTGGAACTGAACGGTAGCTGATGTCTGTGCATTCATCTGATGACTCTAGGATCAAACTGGAACTGAACGGTAGCTGATGTCTGTGCATTCATCAGATGACTCTAGGATCACACTGGAACTGAACGATAGCTGATGTCTGTGCATTCATCAGATGACTCTAGGATCACACTGGAACTGAACGGTAGCTGATGTCTGTGCATTCATCTGATGACTCTAGGATCACACTGGAACTGAAGGGTAGCTGATGTCTGCATTCATCTGATGACAGTGTTGTCCCTGCGTGTGTACAGATGGACTGGGCCTATGATCAGTTTCAGTGTATGTATTACAGTTGGTGTCGGCGATGCTGTACGTCAGTGCACCTATATGTATTACAATTGGTGTCGTGGACGCTGTACATCAGTGCACCTATATGTATTACAGTTAGTGTCAGCGACACTGTGCATCAGTGCACCTATATGTATTACAGTTCGTGTCGGCGACACTGTACATCAGTGCACCTGTATGAATTACAGTTAGTGTCGGCGACGCTGCACGTCAGTGCACCTGTATGTATTACAGTTAGTGTCGGTGACACTGTACGTCAGTGCACCTATATGTATTACAGTTAGTGTTGGCGACGCTGTACGTCAGTGCACCTATATGTATTACAGTTAGTGTCGGCGACGCTGTACGTCAGTGCACCTATATGTATTACAGTTAGTGTCTGTGACACTGTACGTCAGTGCACCTAGATGTATTACAGTTAGTGTCTGTGACACTGTATGTCAGTGCACCTAGATGTATTACAGTTAGTGTCTGTGACGCTGTACGTCAGTGCACCTAGATGTATTACAGTTAGTGTCGGTGACGCTGTACGACAGTGCACCTATATGTATTACAGTTAGTGTCAGTGACGCTGTATGTCAGTGCACCTATATGTATTACAGTTAGTGTCGGTGACGCTGTACGTCAGTGCACCTAACAGCATTGGCTGTAGAGAGGAGACAGCTCTCTGGCTTTCTGTTAAACTGACAGCGTGGGAGGGAGAAGGGAGAATTGGAGAGAGAGGGAGCGCTGAGTTGATCCCAGCAGTGAAAACAACAACAACAACAACAAAAAAACAATATAAATGAGAGAGCAACAAGCCAGTGCAAGATGTTAAATGCCAATAAAGTGGCTGACTTGCACAAGTGAAACCGTTAGCACATCTTTTCATTGATTGGTTTGTCAAGGACATTAACCCAACCTGTTACTTCTGTAAGCACTGCTAAGGGAGGCGTTGACAGTGTATGTGTGTGTGTGTGTGTGTGTGTGTGTGTGTGTGTGTGTGAGAGAGAGAGAGAGAGTGGCAGGGAGAGGCACAGAGAGAGAGAGAGAGAGTGGCAGGGAGAGGCAGAGAGAGAGAGAGAGAGAGAGAGTGGCAGGGAGAGGCAGAGAGAGAGAGAGAGAGAGAGAGAGAGTGGCAGGGAGAGGCAGAGAGAGAGAGAGAGGCACAGAGAAGAGAGAGAGAGACAGAGAGAGAGAGTGGCAGGGAGAGGCAGAGAGAGAGAGAGAGAGGCACAGAGAGAGAGAGAGAGAGAGAGAGACAGACAGAGAGAGAGAAGGGTCAGACTGGGGGAAGGGAGGTAGAAAAGAATGCACATACATGAATACAGTGAGGCCCAGGACCTGATCCCCACCACCCTCTCCTTCCTTGACGTCACAGACTGTTGTCTCTACATGAATACAGTGAGGCCCAGGACCTGATCCCCACCACCCTCTCCTTCCTTGACGTCACAGACTGTTGTCTCTACATGAATACAGTGAGGCCCAGGACCTGATCCCCACCACCCTCTCCTTCCTTGACGTCACAGACTGTTGTCTCTACATGAATACAGTGAGGCCCAGGACCTGATCCCCACCACCCTCTCCTTCCTTGACGTCACAGACTGTTGTCTCTACATGAATACAGTGAGGCCCAGGACCTGATCCCCACCACCCTCTCCTTCCTTGACGTCACAGACTGTTGTCTCTACATGAATACAGTGAGGCCCAGGACCTGATCCCCACCACCCTCTCCTTCCTTGACGTCACAGACTGTTGTCTCTACATGAATACAGTGAGGCCCAGGACCTGATCCCCACCACCCTCTCCTTCCTTGAGGTCACAGACTGTTGTCTCTACATGAATACAGTGAGGCCCAGGACCTGATCCCCACCACCCTCTCCTTCCTTGACGTCACAGACTGTTGTCTCTACATGAATACAGTGAGGCCCAGGACCTGATCCCCACCACCCTCTCCTTCCTTGACGTCACAGACTGTTGTCTCTACATGAATACAGTGAGGCCCAGGACCTGATCCCCACCACCCTCTCCTTCCTTGACGTCACAGACTGTTGTCTCATGGAATGTGATGGGCCTTGAGCTAGGCCTTTAGGTAGGCCTTTTTCTCCCTTATTTCCAATGGCAGTCACACAACACACACACACACACACACACACACACACACACACACACACACACACACACACACACACACACACACACACACACACACACACACACACACACACACACACACACACACACACACACACACACTCACAAATGGCAGTTGGTACAGACCAGGATATAGGGGAGGCTTCATTCAGTTCATGCTGTTTACAGATCAGCCTACCACAAGGGGCGATATCGGGAGGGGTGGTGGTGGTGGGGTGGTGGTTGTGTGGGTGGTGTATGGGGGCTGTGATGGAGGGATGTCTGAAGCAGTTCCATGTTGATTCATGTCGCCGACATCTTTTCCGCCTTTTCCTGGAATGTGGACTCTTCTTACTGTTCATGGAGAGCTGTTCAATTTTTTGTTTCATTGAAAGTATATTTTGTGACAGTCTGGATGTTTCCGGTCATTTGTTCTTTTTGGAGTGTTCTTCATACACATCTCTTCGTGATTTGTGTCTGTATTTTCTTTCTTCCTCTTAATGATGGAGTGTTCTTCATACTCGTCTCTTCATGATTTGTGTCTGTATTTTCTGTCTTCCTCTTAATGAGGGAGTGTTCTTCATACACACCTCTTCATGATTTGTGTCTGTATTTTCTGTCTTCCTCTTAATGATGGAGTGTTCTTCATACACACCTCTTCATGATTTGTGTCTGTATTTTCTGTCTTCCTCTTAATGAGGGAGTGTTCTTCATACACACCTCTTCATGATTTGTGTCTGTATTTTCTGTCTTCCTCTTAATGAGGGAGTGTTCTTCATACACACCTCTTCATGATTTATGTCTGTGTTTTCTGTCTTCCTCTTAATGAGGGAGTGTTCTTCATACACACCTCTTCATGATTTGTGTCTGTATTTTCTGTCTTCCTCTTAATGATGGAGTGTTCTTCATACACACCTCTTCATGATTTGTGTCTGTATTTTCTGTCTTCCTCTTAATGAGGGAGTGTTCTTCATACACACCTCTTCATGATTTGTGTCTGTATTTTCTGTCTTCCTCTTAATGAGGGAGTGTTCTTCATACACACCTCTTCATGATTTGTGTCTGTATTTTCTGTCTTCCTCTTAATGAGGGAGTGTTCTTCATACACACCTCTTCATGATTTGTGTCTGTATTTTCTGTCTTCCTCTTAATGAGGGAGTGTTCTTCATACACACCTCTTCATGATTTGTGTCTGTATTTTCTGTCTTCCTCTTAATGAGGAAGTGTTCTTCATACACATCTCTTCATGATTTGTGTCTGTATTTTCTGTCTTCCTCTTAATGAGGGAGTGTTCTTCATACACACCTCTTCATGATTTGTGTCTGTATTTTCTGTCTTCCTCTTAATGAGGGAGTGTTCTTCATACACATCTCTTCATGATTTGTGTCTGTATGTGTTCTTCATACACATCTCTTCATGATTTGTGTCTGTATTTTCTGTTCTTCCTCTTAATGAGGGAGTGTTCTTCATACACACCTCTTCATGATTTTTGTCTGTATTTTCTGTCTTCCTCTTAATGAGGGAGTGTTCTTCATACACACCTCTTCATGATTTGTGTCTGTATTTTCTTTCTTCCTCTTAATGAGGGAGTGTTCTTCATACACACCTCTTCATGATTTGTGTCTGTATTTTCTTTCTTCCTCTTAATGAGGGAGTGTTCTTCATACACACCTCTTCATGATTTGTGTCTGTATTTTCTTTCTTCCTCTTAATGAGGGAGTGTTCTTCATACACATCTCTTCATGATTTGTGTCTGTATTTTCTGTCTTCCTCTTAATGAGGGAGTGTTCTTCATACACACCTCTTCATGATTTGTGTCTGTATTTTCTGTCTTCCTCTTAATGAGGGAGTGTTCTTCATACACACCTCTTCATGATTTGTGTCTGTATTTTCTGTCTTCCTCTTAATGAGGGAGTGTTCTTCATACACACCTCTTCATGATTTGTGTCTGTATTTTCTGTCTTCCTCTTAATGAGGAGTGTTCTTCATACACACCTCTTCATGATTTGTGTCTGTATTTTCTGTCTTCCTCTTAATGAGGACACTTGTTCTTTGGAAGGCAGGAGGAAAGGAAAAGCAGGAAGCAAACAGAGCTAACCCCCTCCCTCTGTTTTCTCTCTCCTCTCTCTCTGCCTCTGTCTCGTCTGTCTGTCTCTCTCCCCTCGCTCTCTCTCTCTCTCTCTCATCTCTCTCTCTGTCTCTCTCTCTCTCTCACACCACACAACACACACATATATATTATTATGCAGACACACACACACATGCACGCACGCATACGCACACTACACACTCACACTCACACACACACACACACACACACACACACACACACACACATATATTCACATAAAAATGCACTTGCCACACACACACACACACACACACACACACACACACACACACACACACACCACACAGGGGCACACATGTGCATGTGCATGCACACGTCATTGAAATAGATAGAACTGGCAATATGATTAAGATGATGTGGATTGCCTTTGCTGATGGAACTAGTGACGTATTCATCAGGCAAATGAAGGAGACTTGGATCACCTTTACTGGTGATTTCTGTCATACCACTCGCCAGTTCCTGAGATGGAAAAGACCCAGTTCATTTGCCAGAAGAATGAAATGTTCTCTGTGTATGTATGTGTGTGTGTGTGTGTGTGTGTGTGTGTGTGTGTGTGTGTGTGTGTGTGTGTGTTTCTTTCTTTCTTTCTTTCTTTCTTTCTTTCCTTTTTTTGTGGGGAAACAGGGTGGGTGTTGTTTAGTGTAACATCATCGTCTGAATAAATATAGGAAGTTATCAAGATGAATCGAAGTGCTTGTCACGAACACAGAAGCAATTGTAAGCAGAAGGCCTACTGGCTAGTGGAAGATTTTTGAAAAGGACGCGTGGAATTCAGTGGATCCCTTTCAAAGATGTGCTGACTCACTACTTGGAATAATGGAAACTTTGGTGCCCTGTCGATCAGTGCAGGTGACACGGGTGGTGGAGGCAGCAGATGGAATCTGAAGTGGGAGGAGGGTGGGTGATTGGAACTATTATCCTACTGGGGTGTGGTTTGACTGACATTTCTCTGCATAGCTATATTCAGGTATACTGGGCTTTTTGTCTGGTTTTCCTGTTGCCAGTGTGTGTGTGTGCGCACGCTCGCATGTGCACATGCGTGTGTGTTTTAACCCTTTGACTGCTGCCGATGTGTATGTGGCTCAATGAGGGATTGTAACATATCCATGTGATGGGATGATGAAGAGAGGTCAGGCAGCCATGTTTGGTGCCATGTGTATGTGGCTCAATGAGGGATTGTAACATATCCATGTGATGGGATGGTGAAGAGAGGTCATCAGGCAGTGTTGTTTGGTGCCATGTTTTCTCACAGGATGGCATCCCTTCTTTTAGCTGAGCCAGTTCCTCAGCATTGTTGGAATGGAACCCATCTCTGTGATCAAGCCCTCACTGTTGGAATGGAACCCATCTCTGTGATCAAGCCCTCACTGTTGGAATGGAACCCATCTCTGTGATCCTCCCTTCACTGTTGGAATGGAACCCATCTCTGTGATCCTCCCTTCACTGTTGGAATGGAACCCATCTCTGTGATCCTCTGTTCACTGTTGGAATGGAACCCATCTCTGTGATCCTCCCTTCACTGTTGGAATGGAACCCATCTCTGTGATCCTCCCTTCACTGTTGGAATGGAACCCATCTCTGTGATCCTCTGTTCACTGTTGGAATGGAACCCATCTCTGTGATTCTCCCTTCACTGTTGGAATGGAACCCATCTCTGTGATCCTCCCTTCACTGTTGGAATGGAACCCATCTCTGTGATGCAGCCTTCACTGTTGGAATGGAACCCATCTCTGTGATCCTCCCTTCACTGTTGGAATGGAACCCATCTCTGTGATCCTCTGTTCACTGTTGGAATGGAACCCATCTCTGTGATCCTCCCTTCACTGTTGGAATGGAACCCATCTCTGTGATCCTCTGTTCACTGTTGGAATGGAACCCACCTCTGTGATCCTCCCTTCACTGTTGGAATGGAACCCATCTCTGTGATCCTCTCTTCACTGACTGTGGGGTCTGCTGGATCTTGAAGCATGGCTGTCACAAAGGAGGACAGTTCAGGCCTCAGTTGGTCCACTTGGCTCCCAGCTGTACAGTTTGTGGCACTTCACAGTGTATGCACTAGCATGGAAAAGTACTTTGCTGCATCGCATGATGTGGATAAGCAGGCAGTGGTGGAAAGATTTCTGCTGGTAAGGTTGCTGCATCGCATGATGTGGATAAGCAGGCAGTGGTGGAAAGATTTCTGCTGGTAAGGTTGCTGCATCGCATGATGTGGATAAGCAGGCAGTGGTGGAAAGATTTCTGCTGGTAAGGTTGCTGCATTGCATGATGTGGATAAGCAGGCAGTGGTGGAAGGGTTTCTGCTGGTAAGGTTGCTGCATCGCATGATGTGGATAAGCAGGCGGTGGTGGAAAGATTTCTGCTGGTAAGGTCTGGGAGATGCAAGCTTATTTGCCAATCTTGGCGTGGAGATGTGGAGGAGGTATATATGTGTGCATGATCACTTCAGTTTCACATTCAAGAAGTGCACAAGTCTATAGGTGGATAGTTCTTATTCATTTTGTTCTTGTATTGAATTTGATTTTGGGAGGGAGGGGGGGGGGGGGGGGGCTTTATTATTGTCATTATTATTATTATCTGACATTAATTTCTATTGTGGTGCAAATGATTCCTAATCATTTTTTGGGACCATCTGTGTGTGTGCAGGCATTGCCAGAAACTTCACGAAGGAGCCCAGCCCGATGGAAACGTACGTTGGAGGCCTGGCGCGCTTTGACTGCAGCATCAAGGCCAAGCCCCCAGCCACCATCGTCTGGCAGCGTGACAACCAGCAGCTGACCGTCGATGACCACAAGTAAGGCTGAAGGCGGCTGTATTCTGGGGAGGGGGGGGGGGGGGGATGTGGGTTCAGATCCCCGTCCTGATCAACAAAAGTTGTGGCATTTACCACAAATAAGGCAGAAGGTGGCAGTGTTCTTGGGGAATGTGAGGGTTAAGGTCCCATTCTCGTCCACAAAGTTGTAGGATTTGTTGCTGTTGTTGTGGTTGTAGTTTCCCTTGGGGGGGGGGGGGGGGGGGGGGGTTGATTAAGTTAATAGGCCAGTGACTACAGTGATAAATGGCCTGATTCTAAAAATCTGATGTTTTCTTATTTATTTATGTATGTATTTTTTGTCTTTTGTTGTTGTTTTCCTTTGGGGGTGGGGGCTGATAAAGTGTACAAGTTATAGGCCAGTGACTACAGTAAATGGCCTGGATGGGTTTTTTGTGCTTGTTGCTGTTTAAGTTAAGATATGAGTTGACAGACAAGAGTCCTGTCCTTGAAGTTACCAGAAGCTTCAAAAGCTTGTCTGACAGGGGCATGTATCTTGTATTCATCGTCTCCTCAATCACACTGCTGTAGTATTTCTGGCTGCATCATTTTGTGCGATCCGAAAGATGGATGCAGCATGAAAAGAGGAAGAAAAGATATTTCTGAGAAGAAATTAAAGACTGAAAAAGGCTTACTGCAGACTCTTACTCTTGTCATAGTGGGTGAGATGAGTGAAAAATCAGTACAAAGTCTATTTTGAAAGGAATTTAAAGTAAATCCACCAGTTAACAGGGACAAAACAAATTTTTACCAGACAAAAACGCGACGCATTTCGACCTCTTAGATCTTCTTCAGGCAAGATAAACAACATTCAGGACAACGAAAAGGAAGAATGAGCAATGACTTACCTTCTCAAATTCAGTGCAAAATGGGCATTGGAACTACCTACCTTGACATCCCTGGATCCCCTGCGGTCCTCCTTTTGTTTGATGTTTATTTCCTTCCCCCCCCCCCCCCCCCCCCATGAAAATGCTGGATGGATCCAAGGCAGCGTCTAAGGCTAAAGGGAAGAAACTGCATGGGGTTGCTCAGGTTTCTTTTTCCAGCTGCCCTAGAGATCAGTTTCCCTTGCGCTGACCTTTGCCTTTGTTTTTTTTTGTTTTTTTATATTTTTGACTTGACAGAGTTGATGCATTCAGCA
>CM065744.1:6855957-6860957 GCA_033310375.1 Conus canariensis | reverse complement strand
CGGATAGTTGATTTGTACTGCAACACCCCCCAAATCCCTAACAGCTGAGTGTGTCCTGTGGTCAGGGTCTGGGATGGAGATGCAGCTGCTGGCAGCGCCCAACAACACCACAGCCATGGCGGGAGAAACGGTCATTCTGGAATGTCTAGCCGATGGCGTCCCTCCCCCGCTGATCGACTGGCATCGCCGAGGTAAGGCCATAGTTCATGTGGGAAGGGGTAGCCAGCCCTCATCAGGTGTTCAGGAGATTGAAGTTGTATTTGTGGACTCCTAATTTGGTGGGAGGGTGGGTATGGATGTGTATGAGAGATTGAAGTTGTATTTCTGAACTCAGAGAGAGTGGGTATGGATGTGCGTGAGAAATATAGAATGTCCAGTATCAAGTTCAGAAAAAAGAAAAAAAAAAGTAAAGGGGGGGGGGGGGGGGGGGGGAGTTGGTATATTTTGGACAAGAAGAGGTAAACAATCGCTGAAAACCAAGAAAGTAAGGAGCGTTAAGTTGTTGTATTATATGTTGTATGTATGTGTGTGTGCAGAAATGTGTGTGTTGTGTATGTCTGTGAAGTCTGATGTGGTTGAGCTGGAGAGGGATGGTTTAGTGGACTAAGCCTTATTCTCTTGACTTCAGGTTAGTGGACTAAGCCTTATTCTCCTGACTTCAGTTAGTGGACAAAACCTTATTCTCCTGACGTCAGGTGTATGGTTAGTGGACAAGCCTTATTCTCTGACTTCAGGTTAGTGGACAAGCCTTATTCTCTGACTTCAGGTTAGTGGACAAAGCCTTATTCTCTGACTTCAGGTTAGTGGACTAAGCCTTATTCTCTTGACTTCAGGTTAGTGGACTAAGCCTTATTCTCCTGACTTCAGGTTAGTGGACTAAGCCTTATTCTCCTGACTTCAGGTTAGGGACTAAGCCTTATTCTCTTGACTTCAGGTTAGTGGACTAAGCCTTATTCTCCTGACTTCAGTTCGTGGACTAAGCCTTATTCTCTTGACTTCAGGTTAGTGGACTAAGCCTTATTCTCCTGACTTCAGGTTCGTGGACTAAGCCTTATTCTCTTGACTTCAGGTTAGTGGACTAAGCCTTATTCTCCTGACTTCAGGTTCGTGGACAAAGCCTTATTCTCTTGACTTCAGGTTAGTGGACTAAGCCTTATTCCCCTGACTTCAGGTTCGTGGACAAAGCCTTATTCTCTTGACTTCAGGTTCGTGGACAAGCCTTATTCTCTTGACTTCAGTTAGTGGACTAAGCCTTATTCTCTTGACTTCAGTGTGGACAAGCCTTATTCTCTGATTTAGTAGGACTAAGCCTTATTCTCTGACTTCAGGTGGACTAAGCCTTATTCTCCTGACTTCAGGTTCGTGGACAAAGCCTTATTCTCTACTTGACTTCAGGTTCGTGGACAAAGCCTTATTCTCTTGACTTCAGATTAGTGGACTAAGCCTTATTCTCCTGACTTCAGGTTTCGTGCGCTCAGCTCTTGTTTAAAGAGATCCTGGTTAGAGCAAATTTTTATCTTTTTGGACTCAACATTTTCACATCGGGCTTCAGTCCTCTCCAGATTATTCGGACGAGACTTCCCAGACACAAGGTCTCACGTGTGAACTCATAAACATGAACCATTAACAAACAACAACAACAACAACAAAACCAGAATGCTTGCACACGGGTTAAGTTCTGGCGTAAACTAGGCCATCTGGTGCCATTATGACGGATGATACACCAACCACGAACCCCTGTGATCTGGTGTCACCTTTCAACAGCAGCATCCCTGAAGATTTAGTGTGGCTGGCTGGCTTTAATGACGATGATTTAATTTTGAATTTGTCACATTTTGCTGGACACAAAGAAAAAAACTTTCACTTGCTGTGAGCTTTAGGGAGCTCTAGCTGAAGAAGGAAAAAAGAATGAGAGAAAAAAAGAAAAAAGAAGAAAGCAGCCCAGGGGTTGGCAGCTCTGCAGGTTGACCTTTGTTTTGTTGACAGGTAGACAGGAAACTGCTGTGGCAGAGGGTGGAATTGGGGAGGGGGGGGGGGGGGGGGGGAGGTGCAGTGTGAAGATTTTTGTCCTCTGCCTGTTTGTGAACAGGGTGAAAAGCTGAGTGCCTGGTGCTGCTAGTTTGACACCCGCTTGTCTTTGTTCTCGCTTCCAGAGCAGTCATGCTTCGTTTGTTTCAGGGGTAACACTAGTTGTGTGACAATAGGGGAATCACTCTGAAGTCAAATGGTTGTTTCAGGGGTAACACTAGTTGTGTGACAATAGGGGAATCACTCTGAAGTCAAATGTCTGTTTCAGGGATAACACTAGTTGTGTGACAATAGGGGGAATCACTCTGAAGTCAAATGTTTGTTTCAGGGGTAACACTAGTTGTGAGACAATAGGAGGAATCACTCTGAAGTCAAATGTTTGTTTCAGGGGTAACACTAGTTGCGTGACAATAGGAGGAATCACTCTGAAGTCAGATGTTTGTTTCAGGGGTAACACTAGTTGTGTGACAATAGGAGGAATCACTCTGAAGTCAAATGTTTGTTTCAGGAGTAACACTAGTTGTGTGACAATAGGAGGAATCACTCTGAAGTCAAATGTTTGTTTCAGGGGTAACACTAGTTGTGAGACAATAGGGGGAATCACTCTGAAGTAAAATGGTTGTTTCAGGGGTAACATTGGTTGTGTGACAATAGGGGGAAATCACTCAGAAGTCAAATGTTTGTTTCAGGAGTAACACTAGTTGTGAGACAATAGGAGGAATCACTCTGAAGTAAAATGGTTGTTTCAGGGTAACACTAGTTGTGAGACAATAGGGGGAAATCACTCAGAAGTCAAATGTTTGTTTCAGGGGTAACACTAGTTGTGAGACAATAGGGGGAAATCACTCAGAAGTCAAATGTTTGTTTCAGGAGTAACACTAGTTGTGAGACAATAGGGGGAATCACTCTAAAGTCAGATGTTTGTTTCAGGGGTAACACTAGTTGTGAGACAATAGGAGGAATCACTCTGAAGTCAAATGTTTGTTTCAGGGGTAACACTAAGTGTGAGACAATAGGGGGAATCACTCTAAAGTCAGATGTTTTGATCTTTCTGTTGTGGGATGGAAGAGAGAGAGAGAGAGAGAGATCGGAGGGTAGAGAGAGGTAACAGTTCTAGAGAGAAAAGAGGTTTGTGCAGAAAGAGGCGAGAGACTGGAGTGAAGGAGACTCAGGAGTTTGGGTTGGAAGATAGGTGAGGGTTTGGAGTGAAGGAGACTCAGGAGTTTGGGTTGGAAGATAGGTGAGGGTCTTGTGGGTGGAAGAGAGAGATCGCAGGGAGGGACAGAGAGGGTAAAAGTTTTGGATAAGAGGGAGGTTTATACAGAAGAAGAGGGGAGGGTTTGGAGTGAAGGAGACTGGTCATTTGGGTCGGAAGATAGGTGAGGGTTTGGAGTGAAGGAGACTGGTCATTTGGGTCGGAAGATAGGTGAGGGTTTGGAGTGAAGGAGACTGGTCATTTGGGTCGGAAGATAGGTGAGGGTTTGGAGTGAAGGAGACTGGTTATTTGGGTTGGAAGATAGGTGAGGGTTTGGGATGAAGGAGACTGGTTTTTTGGGTCGGAAGATAGGTGAGGGTTTGGAGTGAAGGAGACTGGTCATTTGGGTCGGAAGATAGGTGAGGGTTTGGAGTGAAGGAGACTGGTTATTTGGGTTGGAAGATAGGTGAGGGTTTGGGATGAAGGAGACTGGTTATTTGGGTCGGAAGATAGGTGAGGGTTTGGAGTGAAGGAGACTGGTCATTTGGGTCGGAAGATATGTGAGGGTTTGGAGTGAAGGAGACTGGTCATTTGGGTCGGAAGATAGGTGAGGGTTTGGAGTGAAGGAGACTGGTCATTTGGGTCGGAAGATAGGTGAGGGTTTGGAGTGAAGGAGACTGGTTATTTGGGTCGGAAGATAGGTGAGGGTTTGGAGTGAAGGAGACTGGTCATTTGGGTCGGAAGATAGGTGAGGGTTTGGAGTGAAGGAGACTGGTCATTTGGGTCGGAAGATAGGTGAGGGTTTGGAGTGAAGGAGACTGGTCATTTGGGTCGGAAGATAGGTGAGGGTTTGGAGTGAAGGAGACTGGTCATTTGGGTCGGAAAATAGGTGAGGGTTTGGAGTGAAGGAGACTGGTCATTTGGGTCGGAAGATAGGTGAGGGTTTGGGATGGAAGAGAGGGAGATGGCGTGGGAAAGGAACAGGGAGAGTAATGTTTTAGAGAAGAGAGAGGTTTTATACAGAAGAGAGGAAAGGGTCTGAAATGAAGGAGACTAGCGAGTTTAGATTGGCAGGTAGGTGAGGGATTTTTTTTTTTGGGGGGGGGGGGGGGGGGGGGGAGGGGGATTGATATGAATTAGAGGTAACAGTTTGCGATGGCACAGTCATGAGAGTTTGGGATCTGAAGGGAGATCAGGACAGAAGGAAGGTGGGCTTGGGATGAAAGAAAGATGGGAGCTTGGTGTGGAGAAGGCATTCTGATAGAATGGCAGTGAGAGTTTGGGATGAAAGGCAGATAGGAGCTTGGTGTGGAGAAGGCATTCTGACAGAATGGCAGTGAGAGTTTGGGATGAAAGAAAGATGGGAGCTTGGTGTGGAGAAGGCATTCTGACAGAATGGCAGTGAGAGTTTGGGATGAAAGAAAGATGGGAGCTTGGTGTGGAGAAGGCATTCTGACAGAGTGGCAGTGAGAGTTTGGGATGGAAGGCAGATGAGGGTGTTTGGGGGGTGGGGAGAGGGGAGTGTTCGGGATGGAAGGGAGTTTGGGAAGGAAAATGGAAGAGAGAGTTTGGGATGGAAAAATGGAAGAGAGTTTGGGATGGAAGGCAGATGAGAGTGTTTGGGGGGTGGGAGAGGGGAGAATGCTTTGGGATGGAAGAGAGTTTGGGATGGAAAATGGAAGAGAGAGTTTGGGATGGAAGGCAGATGAGAGTGTTTGGGGGGTGGAGAGGGGAGAGTGCTTTGGGATGGAAGAGAGTTTGGGATGGAAAATGGAAG